>CM070616.1:25598191-25900502 GCA_036346395.1 Hsuehochloa calcarea
ACAGGTGATAACTGATAAACTTGGTTTCAACACATGCTCAACACTCAGAATACTTTATTTAATTTAATTAGGTAGCATGCCATCTTTTTAATGTTATTGCAATAATATTTATTAAAGGCTCTAATTAGTTTAACCACACAGATTTACCTCATGACTTTATGTTGACCTAACTTGGGATTAACAAGGGGTGTCCAATGTTATTATTCAGTTCTCAGAAGGCAAGATTGGTGTCAAGTTCAAGACATTTTCAAAGGTAATGTAGTCTCAACTTTTCTTTTTTCCATTTGTAATCTATACATCATCTGTTGATAGAATAATTTGCTCCAATATTGAGAGTGGTTCTGCATCTTGGCAAAGGCTAGAAATCACTATGATGCTGGAGATAACTGCTCCCATCTCGCTGGACTCCTTTGGCTAAGAAAGCATGTTCACTGGAACAAATTAAATCAAATCTTCTGTACCTGGATCACTTTAGTTTGGATAATCTAGCATTAGAAACTGCAGCTTACATTCTTTCTGCCATCTAGCAGAGAAATGTGGTGAAATAAGGCATTCAAAAATGAAATTGTTTGTTTATGCATCCTAATATGATTTGCATCGCTTACCACGATTCATGTATATGCACTTTGCAATACAATTATCAAGCATATCCACCAATGTTAAGCTTAAACCTCTTAATTTTTGTCTATCGATTATCCTAGCTGACTGTCTTTCCTGTTCTACAGTTTCCACCTTGTTACAAGGATATGAGTTTCTGGATAAATGGCGCATTTACAGAGAACAATTTATGTGAGGTTGTCAGAGGAATTGCTGGAGACCTTGTAGAGGAGGTATGAGCTAATTGATTTCGATGTGTAGTTGTAGATTAAATTTATGTTAAGCACTTGCCTTATTTTAGTCATTTCAAGCTTGTTTGATCCTTCACTTTTTGCCTTTTGTAATTTCCTATAATAAGTGGTACATCAAACAACAGCGGATTATTATAAGTATTAAATGGAGTACTTCAGTACTGTATTAAGTAATAAAGCTCCAGATTAAGCAGAGGTGTACCATCTGGTTATTACAATCTTATTGAATGTGCTTGTGCTGGCAATGGCTTGTCTTATTGCCACTATTTCCTTGCGTTTTTTTATGGTGCTTTCAGTTCATTTCCATGGGCCAACTCCTTTCAATGTCCACATAACATATATGCATATAGTTAAAACTCTTTTATTGAGACATGCTATGGACTTGGGTCCAGTGGCATCGGAGGTGAGCACTGCAGCGAGTGAACAGTACACGCGACACTGTTCACGCTGTTACTGTAGCCGCCTTCGTTTGGTTGGAAGGTATCTCTTTAGTTGGTTAGCTGCATGCATATCTCATAATTTGGTAGTCGATCATGTTAGTTGCATAATGTTAGGATTCCTTGTTTAGCCATAACTTTCTTAATGGTCAGGTCATCAATCTGTGTATCTCTTATCAATTATCATCAAGCAAAGAAATAAACAAAGTTCTATAGTTTCCCTCTCTTCTCATCTGGGCCTTAAAGCCTTGGCGGCGGCATGTCCTCGGTCCTTGGACCCTTACCCAATCATGTTCATAACAGACATGTTAGATATTTTAATCTGTTTGACTTAAAATACTAGCATCCATTTGGTGTACATTAGGAGCCTGATCTTGTGCATTAAAATTAGTAATTAGGTGATATAATGGGAACTTGGGAGGCTCATCAAGCTATACTGTTGTTTGTTTGCAGGTAAAACTAATCGATCATTTCACCAACAAGAAAGGTATGACAAGTCATTGCTACAGGATAGCCTATAGGTCAATGGAACGTTCACTCACAGATGAGGAGATTAACGACATGCAGGTACATGCAACGACTGCCAAGACACGATTTTAGATGCTATCTTAATTGGATTCTGATCATATCTACAATTTGATTGCAGTGGAATGTCAGGGAAGCTGTAAAAAGTAAATTGAAGGTTGAGTTGAGATAAAATAGAGCTAGTTCACGCGTCAACGAGGATCCAAATTGGCCTATCTTTGTATGTAAATCCATTTGAAAGTATATTGATCTATGGAAAAAGTGGGCTTATTTGTTCTGTATTGATCCACCTCTTGTATTCTGTTGAGGGAAAGAAGTCTCTTTCACATCATTGGCAATTTGGCACACCTTACATCTTGCAGGATTGTAACGATAATAAGACAGATCGTCCATCACACTCAATTTTGAATAAGACAGATCGTCCATGGCTCTCAATTTTGAATCAAACCAATATTTGGAACAAAATAAACAGCAATTTTCCTGCACTTATTTTTCTTCCTTTGTTTGTACAGAATGAGAACAACATGTTTATGTATGACCATGTCCAGATTGAGAAGAATGTTATACAGACGTTTACCAGTTGTTAATTGGGGAAGTGAGTAGTGAATATTATTCCTTTGGAAGATAGCAAAAAGACGTCGAGTGCTGATAAACACCAGGCAGGATATAAGAACTGTGACCAAAGGCAAATTCACTGTGTACGGTGAATGATGATGACTTTCACTGTACAAAATTAATTAGTGATGCCATGATCTATGTGCAAATTGCTGTTAGTGAAAAAATAATCTGATGCAGGATTGAAAATCAGAAATAAATTCATGTATAACACTAACTCATCTATGCACATAGAAACTATTTTTTACATTTTGCTAGAAAATCAGAGAAGCAAAAAAAGTTCAATTCTGTTTTCTTCCGTATACTTTGTCAAACAATTGTTACTTGACAAGAAAGTTTGTAACTGTGTACTACTATAACAAATACAATTAAATCATTTAAATTGCAAGTATAAAAATTCTGGAAGGTGCTCGGGGTTCTGAGTTCTGATGGATCGCAATGGAAAAAATTTCTTGTCATGAATCTGGAAAATGTTGATAATGACTGGACTTAAAATATGCCTTCCAACTACTAAATAGCAGCCATTCCCGCGAGTTCACGCATCTCACACACAACGAAGGTGATTGCTGTCTGAGGGCCTAATCTTGCAAAGGTGGCAGTCCCAATGAAAAATTGAGAGCTTATTAGGAAATTACAGTGGAAGGAGGGGGAAATATATGATTAATGCAAGTGGATTAATTCAAGTAGAAAATGTATTGGCTGTAAAGCCTGCAATAGCAAGTGCCCACCAAAATCCTGCAACGAAGTACTACTTTATATACAGATGGAATTCTATACAGATTCACAAAAAAGAAAAATATAAGATTCAATGTTTAAAAGTTTGAAAACTGATGGAGATGCATATAAGTAGATAAATAATGCTTTGGGCAGTTCTTAATAAAGAAAAAAACTATTGCTGATAATCTGTAATACACTTTCCTGCTGATATTTGATTAGCCACCATTTTCCGTAAGTATCCCGGTAAAGCTAGCATGTTTTTGTTGGGTGTGGAGATGAAAAATCACTACAAGATAGCATGTTGAAGAATTGTAGAATACAATGACAAAATAATATATGTAATGCATGGAATCCTCACCCTTCATAAAGTGATTTTACACCCTCTGTCAGCACAACCTACAAAATAAGAAAGAACATGAAGTATCAGAAGACAGGGAGTGTGTATAAGATAAATTAGCAGCCACAAAAACATGGTCAGGTCAACCACAGTAATTCGAAGATATGTAGGTATTGAAATCTCCAATTTAAAGGAACTGGGAATATGATGAATTTTTTACATTTCATTCCATAAATAAGTTATACATAAAGCATGGACAGTAAGCACATTCTGAAAGTTTGTTCACTAACCTTTGCCCTTCGTAGCAAGCATGATATGGCGTGGATGAACGAGAGAAAAGATCTAATGGAACGATAGTCGGCGAAGGTGAGGATCGCCCTTGTTATGAATATTGTGTGTATTATTGAAGAAGCTCAAATGGCAATATATATAGGAGTACAGGGTACAGATAAGGATATGTTAGAGATAGATTCTATCTCTAACACCCCCTCTCTAATGCAAGGTGTATACAATAGTATTGCATTTAGAAAGGGTTGACACTAAAAAATAGAAAATCCAAAATCCGAGTCTTGATAATATCGTCGTAGTATGCAGCTCTTGGAAAATATGTCGAGTATCAAAAGATCTTCTCCCATCCGGTGTCGTGCGACAGGTCATAAGGCACAAGGTGCAGGAGCAAAGTTGACCACGACAATAGGATGAACAAGATGATAAAACCGACATGAATAGAGAGAGCTGTTAAATCAAGTCAAATAGGAATAGGTGGAAGCATGACAGCGCAGATCAAAACCCAAAACGGCGGCTGTGCGAAAGAAGAGCGCGGCCTTAAAAGCTAGGGATGGCGGCATCATAACGACTTCTACGATCTGCACGCGGCTCAGAAAGAAGAGCGGGAGCGGCGACTGCTGCCATGCATAAGGCAATTCTTATGCTTCTATGACTGACAATAAATTTATGGATTCGCATGGCTTAGACGAACTCAAAGATTGAGTGATACAGACTTGGATGTATGCAACGGAAGAATGACACAAATGATAAAAGCTAGCAAGGATAACTAGTAGTAGCACTCTTAAAACAGCGGAAGAAGTTGGAAGAAGCTAGAGCTGGTGAAGCCATTGCATAAACCGAACTGGAGCTGGAGAAGCCATTGTAGAAAACCGAAACCGAAGCCAGGGAAGCCAGAGCGGCTTCGGCTTGATCTAGCCGTAGTGGTGCACGCTACTTCTCCACCGACAGCACCTCTTCAATTCCACCGACAACTTCACATCAAATCCGGTTATGAATGGCTCCCATCCGTCTCATCCCAACCACCACTCCACCGCATGGCGAGCCAGCCGAACCACCAAAAGGGCAGCAGGTTGCGCCGAGGGAAAAACCAAGCCGTACTTGGCCACCACGATCCACGGCCACTCCCCTTTCGGTCTTGCCGGGAGGAGGCTTAGATCCGAAGCCACCCCTGGTGAGAGAAGAGGCGGAAGAGCATCTCCTGCGGGATCACCTCCGGGAGGTGCCTCACCAGGAGTGTCGCCGCCTTCCTGGCTGCCTGTGAGGTCCCATGCTAGGTCGACGTGGCGGTCTCCGGCGCTGAACCTCCTGGAACCGCGCTACCGCCAGAGGATCCAGGGGCAGATCCGAAAGGCGAGGGCCGGCCCCTGGGGCGGAGGAAGAGGCGGGGTGGGCGGGGGCAACAGGTGGAGAACGAAGGAGCGATGCGACCCCGAACGATGCTGCGTCGGGATGAGGCGTCAGGGAAGGCAATCGGCGCCAAAGCCGTCGCGCCGAGGCGCCCTTTCTGCTCGTCCATCATCGCTGCCGCCGGCCACGGAGGTCCGTGAGAAGTGGAAAGCGGCAGCCAGGCGAAGCCGAGGCGACAGACGACGAAAACCACGCCGGAAAGCCGAGGGCCGAGCGGCGGCGGGATCCAGCGCGGGAAGCCCGGATCCGGCGGGTACGTGCGCGGTGGCGTGATGGCGCCGTGCGTTGGGAGAGAGCCAGATCCGTCCGGATCTGGCTGGAGGAGGCGCACGTAGCGGGGTCGTCGGGGCTGATGAGATCAACACCAGCGAGGCACCAGGCGGAGACGACAGGCAGAGGTGAGCCGTCGTTGAGGGCGGCCGAGAGCCCAGCCTGGAGAGCACAAGTGGCGACCGCGACGAGAGGCCGCCTCCGGGAGCGGAGATCGCTCCTCCCGGAGGCTAGGAGGCGGCGCAGGTAAGGAACCCTAACCCTAATCCTAACCCTAACCTTAGCTCTGATACTATGTTATGAATATTGTGTGTATTATTGAAGAGGCCAAAAGGGCAATATATATAGGAGTACAGGGTACAGATAAGGATATGTTAGAGATATTCTATCTCTAACATATCTCTAACAGCCCTCATACGTGTCGGCACTGTTGCCGGTGTGCGAGAGGCTCTGATATGCCGAACTTGATGGTGGCAAAACAATAGTTTATTTCTTGATTGCCTTTTGTCAATTACATGTGCTACCTTTATAGTCTAGGCGCAAAGAGATTTCGGCTAACCGAAATCAGGAAGACACAAACTGATTTGGAAAATAACTAACTCAAACTCAAACTCAATCTCTAACTTAATATCTAACTCCAACTTATCTCTTACTAACTATATAGATCACCTTCCTCCATATTATTCGGCTGCCATACCATGAACGAAGAATCAATTCGACATCTGTTGTAATATCCGAATCGACACGGCTCTGGTTTAATCAAGAACATGCCTTCTAGCCGAAGCAGCCAAGGCGTCTCGACGTCGTCTTCTCTGATACGTCTTCTTGACAAACGCGTCCACAATAGTACCTCCCTCTCCACGAAACAGCTTGTCCTCGAGCTGAAATAGAGGATAACGCTGCTGAAAATCATGGAATTTCTCCCAAGTAGTGTCGGCCGGCGAACAACCCATCCATTGCACTAGAAGTTCCCATGTACCACGATTAAGCCAAGACCGGGTAATAGATAAAGGTGAAGGCACCACACGACCATGAATAATTTCCGGTAGTTGGCCCGAAACAAGAGATAGCGGTCCTTCGTACTTCTTGAGTAAAGCGATATGGAAGATATTATGGATGCTAGCTTTGGAAGGAATACAACGACGATAAGCAACTGTTCCAATGCGTTCCTCAACCAAAAAAGGTCCATAAAAATGTGGAGCCAACTTGGAACGCTATTGATCTGTGATGGAAATAGCAGTACGGTAGTGAAGACGAAGCCAGGCCCATTCACCCACCTCAAACTGAACCGCGTGATGATGTTTGTTATAATTTTGCTTCATGTAATCTTGGACTTGAAGGAGACATTCGTGAATTTCAGCAAGAAACTCATCACGGTTGCGCCACTGCCGGTCGCCTGCAGCCACTTTGGCCGTACCCGGTTGGTAAGTCAACAACGTTGGCGGATCACGTCCATAAACGACACGAAAAGGTGTGGTACAGAGAGAGGAGTGATACGAAGTATTGTAACAAAACTCCGCTGAAGTCACTAAAGCCATTGTTCAGGGCGATCGCTAGACAAACACCGCAAATACATAGCAATGCTGTGGTTGACCACTTCCGATTCACCATTAGATTGTGGATGAAAGGCGGAACTCATGTGAAGCTTGACACAAGCAAGACGAAAGAGTTCGGTCCAAAAATTGCTGGTGAAGACAGGATCATGATCGCTGACGATAGAATAGGGAATCCCATGTAGGCGAACAATGTCATCAAAGAACGTGCGAGCGACATAGTTCGCAGTGTATGGATGGTCGAGCGGAATAAAATGACTGTACTTTGAAAAATGTTCGACAACTGTGAGAATAACCGTTTTACCTCCCACCTTCGGAAAGCATTCAATAAAGTCCATAGATATATCCTCCCAAATAGCCGATGGTACAGTCAAAGGTTGTAGAAGCCCCGCTGGATGCAAATGTTCCGTTTTATTTTTCTGACAGATCACACAACCTTTGACATAATCCCGTACCTTTTTGTGAGCGCTAGAGTAAAAGAAAGTCGTCCGAAAGCGATGTAAATTTTTCTGGACACCTTCATGACCATTACTATGAGCATCTGCAAGTAAATCTGCCCAAAGGAGCGATGAATCGGCCACAACAATACGCCCCTTGTACAAGAGTAACCCGTCGATGAAGGTCCAACCGAATCACCGTGTGTCGCCAACACCTTATCCCAAAGCACCAACAACTCGGGAATCGAGGAAACCTCCTGCCGAAATGCCTCAAATATGGTGAAGCCGGGACTGGACAAGGCCCCAACTGACATGGTCTCTTCCTCTCGCCGTGACAAAGCATCAACAACTGCATTCTAGCGGCCAGGATGAAACTCCTCCGAAAAATCGTAACCAAATAACTTGCTCACCCATGAAATAATGCCTTCATCGCGTTCGAGTTGGTAATACCACTGTTGGGCAACGGTAGTCAAGTGGCAGCATGCCAACCAAACCCGTTCTTCATCATGGTTCGTTGCTCCCAAAAAAATTGCTCACTCGGTTGAGCCAAGGAAGAGGATCTTCCTCTCCATCGTACGTCGGAAAGGAGAGCTTGTGGAAGCGAGGAACCGTGTGCCTATCTTCCTCGTGGCGGAACCCGGGCTTGGGTGGCCTGCCTCGATCATGAAAGCTGCCGCTGCCTCTGTTGGACGCCGTGGGCATTGCTGCCGCACCGCTTGTCTTCCCGGCGATCACTTGATCATGTGTGGCTTGCTGCACCTTGATGCCACTAATCTCCGTCATCATGATTGCAGCTGCTGGAATACGTCATCTAGAGTTTTGTTTTCCATGGCCAAGGGTGGTGGTGATGGCTCTAATACCAAATTGATATGGCGTGGATGAACGAGAGAAAAGATCTAACAGAACGATATCTGCGAAGGCGAGGTGGCTCTGCGAGAGGCTCTGATCTATCGAACTTGATGGTGGCAAAAGACTAGTTTATTTTTGATTGCCTTTTCTCAATTACATGTGCTACCTTTAAAGTCAAGGCGCAAGGAGATTTCGGCTAACCGAAATTAGGAAGGCACAAACTGATTTGGAAAGTAACTAACTTAAACTCTAACTCTTATCTTATCTCTTACTAACTATATAGATCACTTTCCTTCATACTATTCGGTTGCCATATCGTGAACAGTAATTGAGTCCGGTGCTGCTATAGTATCCGAATCCGACACGGTTACAGAAGCCGAATCGGCAACATGCCTTCTGGCCGAACTCAACAAAGCACTTCTTATATGGCTCTTTTAGATTTCTTGCTAATTGGTGGTACAGTGGTACTGTATAAAAGTATAAATTAATGCCACTACTCTAACATATTTTTCTCTTCTTGTGCCACTACTAACTAGTAATTCAACAATTTTGTGACGCCCTAAGCAACTAATTTTAGCAATGTTTGCCAACAACAATCCCTAATTTCACACACATAGCAAAACATAAGGTCAGGATGAACACCTAGTAAGCACAATGGAATCCATTCCTGTATACTATGGCACCTTTGGACTTTGCAAAATTAGCCTTGTTTTGTTCTTGTCCATAGGTGCAGTCACAAGAGTACCAGCTGTTCCAGCTGTGCAACTCGACCTTTAAACCAGACAGAAAAATACCTGTCAATTTATCTCGTCGAAGGATATACATGAAAATGTAGGAAAATAATTCACAGTACATGAGATGTAATTGAAAACCTTCTTCAAGTGGTGTCCAATTCAGCAAGGCCTATATTAAATGGAGAATAAAAATTAGAAGTTATGCACTGAAGGATGCAACAACTTTATTCCTTTCTAGCAAAATATATAACAAAATAATGGATACCTGCTTGGTCTCATCATAAGTTGCCATTTGTGATGCCGTGAGGCAGCCAGCTCTTGCCATTGCTGGTCCAACTCCTTTCCAAAGCGCTTTGAGCCCTTCCTCTGCTACAATGTTCCTCATCACTCTGATTGTACTGGTTCTGCTTGTTGTACTCACTGGCGACCTCGCCTATAGGATGTGTCCAATCCAGATCCAGTTTATAATAAAAGTCATACTTTTGAATAAAATAAATATCACAATAGTATACCTTTAAAACCTCTGTCAGATTTGTCAGTGCAGTTGCTAGTGCGCCAACCATGGATTGAAATACCGGCCGGTAACCGGTTTACCGGTGGGGGCCGGGATTTGAAATCCTGGCTGGTTTTTCCGGAGTTTGCAAATTCAAATTTTAAATTTTCAATTTCGATTGATTTTTAAGTAAAATTTAATGAAATTCGACCGGTAAAAACCGGTAACCGGCCGGTTACTGCGCCGGTACCGGTTTTTGAATCCCTGGCGCCAACAATAACTCCGGATGCAAATTTAAAAGCAAAGTTTGTTGAACCAAATGCATAACTGCAGACATATTTGCAAGGCTCATACAATCCTAATCGAAGGCCACCATAGATGACGGATCTAGTCAATGCTAGCGCAAGTCCCAGGTAGAGTGATCGAGGCCCTTCCGTTTCTACCATTTGCGTAAATATTGTCCCCTAACAGTTTTCATAATAAATATATGCTTAGAAATAAATTTAGCATCAAAATAAGTGATATATGGAAACCATTTGATGGTGTGAGATTGTGAGTACCATTCCAACTAAGTTTCCTCTTTGCCCAGCAAGCTGCATTTGGAGCCTAACTTTGATAACATCTGCAGGATGAAAATGATGGTACCTAAGACTCTGCATATTACCACCGAACCTAACAAACTGTACCAAAAACTCAAATCGTACCAGTTAACTCGATTTGACCGGTATTCGGTACGGTAGCCAAAATTATGGTTTTTCCAAGGTTCGGTTTGTTCGGGAAAAACAGGTTGAACACCGAAATTACCGAAAAAACCGATTTTGTTGTAACTCTCCCCTTCTAGCTAGTAGCTTGTAGGACCGAAATGGCGACAGAGGGGGGGTGAATGTCGCTTTCTTAAAAATCGCCCCCGAGAAAACGTACACTGTTTTTTTTTTAGAAGAAGCAAAACAAAGTAGTTCACAGAGAGTTAATTCTGCTGAAACCTGGAACGCATGTGACACTGAAAAATTCAGCATAAATCGAGACCACCAAGAAAAATTCAACCGAAAATACATTATTTAATCTGCATGCAAAATGGTTGAAAATCAGCTAAAAAGGAAATGCACTGTAGCAGTCAACCCAAGATACTAAACTAATCCAAACCCAAACTGATTCAGACACAGGGCAAAAAGATGAGTGCAGCCAATTAAAAAGGTAATCAATTCAGCTCAAATGAGAGAGATTACACGCACAAACCAAAGACTGCAATCTAATCAAAATCAGCGGCAGGAACATTTTTTTGTTTTTGGCAGAGCAGGCCGCCGTTTCTCATTCCTACAGACGCCGCCACACACAAAAACTAGCGCCACACACGCAGGGAAACAACAACAAATTAACCAGATGAAACAACTCAAGCAGTCACCGATTGACAAGAAAAGGCGCCGCCATGCTCCTAATTCTCCTGGGCAACAGGCGCAGCCAAGGGCTCTTCCAGCAGCACACGCACAAAAAGAAAGAACAGATCGGTCACAGTGGAGAACAGCAAACGAAAACAGCAAACACAGCCAAGCACAGGAGTCCAGCATCAAACCTCACACGCACCAAAGAAAAGGACAGCCAAATCAATAAACATCATCTCATATTGATCTAAAGAAAGAGGGATACAAGATTGAAACAAGAGGAATGATTACAAGCATTCAACTCATCCTCTCCCGCTCTCAAAACTCAAGAACACTCAGCCATCTTGAAGAAAAAGAAGGGACAAGCAGGAACAACTCTCAACAACTAAAGCCTAAAGCAAAACAAACTCTCTAAAGCCTATTTTGACTAAAGGAAACCCTAAAAACCCTTGGAGGATCAGATTTGAGCAGACCCTCCATCCTATTTATAGCCCATGGCTAACGGGTCTCCACCCCGTTACGCCCGCTAAAACCAACGGAGCCCGCTCCCGCTTGTGCAGCCTTGCGAAATTCCCGTTTCGCCCCTCCTGCACCTTCTGGGAAGCTTCCGCGCTCCTCGTCTCGCACGCCTCGCAACCACCTCGAGTCCACGCGTGCCTTTGACACATCCCGACCGTTCGACCTCGGTGCCACTGCACCTAGTCCGGTCCACCGTGTCTCGCCACGACTCCACCCGATGTCCTGCAGTCACACAGACAAGAAACACATCAAATAGCACCGCTCGATACATGAAAGCGTAAATACCAACATACTTAACATGACAAAATCCAAACTTGTCGAATCAAAGAATATGCATCCTAATCCCATACGACCAAGTTTGACCAAATCGACTGAGCCTGTTGCACCACGCAACGACATGGTCCAAACCACCCAAACCAAACTCGACTTCCTAAACCTATGTCAATTACTCATCACACACACGGGACGACCTCCACATGGTCTCTCAATCTCCCCCTTGATGAGTATATTGACAAACTCCGAAAAAGCGCAAAAATGAGTTTGAGTTTGAAGAAACCAACATGGTCCAAAGAGCTAGTTTGAAGAAACCAACATGGTCCAAAGAAGAAGAGTGAAACTAATGACCATGTCGACGGAACACTAGAGCAACAACTAAAAGAGCAAATTGTTCTCCAAAGCTCTAAAATGATCCCAACTAGCTTTTTCTTCTCTATTCTCCCCCTTTTGGCAATAAACACATCAAGAATGCTCAAGAGAGAATATGACATGTCAATGGATGAAATGGCTGAAGTTTGATTATTCTTAGCAGTTAGAGCCATGAGAATTATCCAATATGACCATAATGTACACCAAGCCATAACTCAATAAAAAGGCTAGCTAGATCATGACAAGATATGTATAAGCTAGCTAGAACACATAGATGACAATCTGAAAAAGAGGTACATTATGTGAGCAAGTCAAGTCATCAATGAGCAAAGTCTCGCTAGAGATATCCAAGGATGATGTAGGCCATGTCAATAAGCTAAGCGGAACTAAGAAGCTTAAATTGAGACCAAATAGAGTGCTATGCTCAAGATTGAAACATTGGTTAAAGTACTTGATACTTTCTGTGGCTTTAAGCACATTGAACACATATTTTCTTTTGAAATTCATGGTGGTTTCCAACCAGATTTTTGTTTTATCATGTGCTAGGTCTCAAGCCTTATGCGACTACTCCAAGCGAGAAGCTTAAGAAGATAGTCTAGGTCACCCAAAACTCCCCCTAAGTTCATGCCAAGTGCAATGGCAAGCCGTCTCATAGGAGAGAATTGGTGAGATCGGTTTTTCGCACAAAAGAGATCCTTTTTTTTTAACAAGTTGTACTAACTCATGCATCATCAAGAGACTAAAACAGCTCTTTCTAAGGCTCAATATAGATTCATCACTCTACCCAGCCTATTTGACATGGCATGAATCATAAAAGGATAGCTCGAGAAAGACTAATCTCGAGTGCTAACAAGACAAGTTTTAGTTTAAGTTGAGCAATTTTAATTAACTTATCATGGCAAAAGCTAGGCTACACATATGAAGTCATGATAAATCTAGCAAATAAGCACAAGTTATGGCAAGGTGTAAAGCATTGTAAACATGTCATAGCAGGATAATAATCAAGGCTCAATGTAGTTATATTACAATGCGAGAATGCTAGAAATGCGTAAGATCCTCCCCTCAACAATAGATGCAACTTTAGTTCAAGTTGAGTTATGTCAATATTAAGCCCGTAAGCTCCCAAATGAACTCCCTTGAACCAAAACAATAAATCGAGAAGTCGGCAAAGAAAACATAAAGCAAAATCCTTAAAGCATAGATAAGATATAGAGAATACTATAGCTCGATCGACTCTCATCTACCCCATATGACTCTAGGACTATCAACGCCCACTTAACACACCTAGGAGCAAACACGCACTGCCTACCCGAGGGTGGCCCAACCCTCGCTAGAACCTACAAGAAGTGAGTGAGCTCAACCTAGTGAGATAAGTAACAGCTAATAAGCAGCATCCTAGAATCACAAGATAAGAGCAGAAAACTAAACAACTAGACAAAAGAAGCACTCTAATCTATGCTAGGAGGACTAATCCCAAATGCACCCAAAATGCAATGCAAAAGTAAGGAGCTAGAGCATAAATAAGATAGTAAAGCAGTAAAACCCAAAGCTCCCCCTTACTACAGTCCATAAGGACAAACCACCCCAAGCTCTCCCCGCAGAGCTGAAAACCTCGAACTATCCAATGGCTTGGTGAAAATGTCAGCCAACTGGTGGTCACTCTCCACAAACTGGAGCACTATATCACCCTTCTCTACATGGTCTCTAAGGAAGTGGAAGCGGATATCGATGTGCTTGGTCCGGGAATGCTGTGACTGGGTTCTTGGCAATGTTAATCGCGAAGTGTTATCACAAAAGAGTGGAACACTGTCGATAACTAACCCAAAGTCCCGCAGGGTCGAAGTCATCCAGAGCACTTGGCTACAAAGAATCGGCCGCGACAACGTGCTCGGCCTCTCGCGGTGGATGTGTAACACCGGATCGCTTCCTCAAGACCAGAAACAAGAGAAGTGCCAAGAAATTGGCGGTGCGAAGTACTCTTCCTATCTATCCTCTGACCAATAAGTCTCGTGATCCGAGAAGGCTCTCAAGGAAAGACAGATGAGGAAGAGTACCGATACCATAGTCAATGGTAGCTCGCAGTATCGAAGATGCGCTTCACCGCTTTGGCGGTGAGAAACGCGAGGAGAAGCTCAAAACGAGCGCACAAACACACGTAAAAATGTATGTCCGGTCTCGAGGCGTTGAGGTACAAGAGGGAGCCAATCATGCCGCGAAACTCCTTTTGATCAACTCGCTCGCCATCCTCATCTCGGGTCAAGATAGGTCAGAAGCCATGGGAGTCGACACAGCTTACCATCACTCATGTCGGTTGCCAGAGATCACGAGTGTACTTGCCTCGATGCAAGAAAGTACCTCCCGAGTCCGCTTGATCTCGAAACCAAGGAAGAAACTCAACTCGCCCATCATGCTCATCTCAAACTCTGAACTCATAACATCCGAGAACTGAGAAACAAGAGTATGAGAAGAGCCACCAAAGATGATATCATCCACATAAATCTGGACGAGTAGAAAGTTACTGCCATGCCTGCGAATGAACAAGGTCTTGTCAACTTTACCCATTTCAAACCCATGACTCAACAAATAGGACTTAAGCCTCTCATACCAAGCTCTGGGAGCCTGCTTAAGTCCATACAGCGCTTTTGAAAGCTTGAAGACATGGTTAGGGTATTTGGGGTTCTCAAACACGGAGGTCAGTTTGACGTAGACTTCCTCCTCAATAAGGCCATTGAGGAAGGCACTCTTCACGTCCATCTGGTAAAGCTTGAAACCCTTAGAAGCTGCAAAGGCAAGCAGGATTCTAATGGCTTCAAGTCGAGCTACAGGGGCAAAGGTCTCCTCAAGTCTAGACCTCAACCTGGAAAACCCCTGAGCTACCAATCTCGCCTTGTTTCAATGACTACCCCATCCTCACTCTGCTTGTTCTTGAACACCCACTTGGTTCCAATAACATTGTGACCTCGAGGGGGCTCGACAAGCGACCAGACCTTGTTTCTCTCAAAGTTTTCCAACTCCTCATGCATGGCATTGACCCAAGACTCATCAGAAAGAGCATGATCAACATCCTTGGGCTCGAAGGAGGCAATGAAAGCAGAATGGAGACAGAAAAGAGAAGTGCCAGATTTTGAGCGTGTGACACGCTCAAAAAGATCTCCAATGATCTGCTCTGAAGGATGCCTTCTCTGGATATGTCGGGGAGGTCCTGGATGAGAAGAAGAAGTGGCCTCTACCTCGTGTGCAGACGAGGCAGGGACAGAGCCACTAGCTCCAGAGGGAACGGAAGGCAAGGGCTGATCACCTTGAGGTGCCGTGGAAGAAGGCATCTCAAGGGGAGGAAAAGGAGCAGGATCAGGTAAACAACCATCGTCTCCCTCATCCTCATCATCCACAAAGATGGTCTCGGACTGCTCTAAAGAACTTGAGATATCGGCCTAGTCCCTGACCGCCTCATCGAAGGTCACCTCACAGGTCTCTACCATTTTACTAGACTCCCAAGCAGTTCCAAACCCGATAAGCCCGCGAAGAAGTCGAGTAGCCTAGAAAGATACCGTCACAGGAACGTGACTCGAACTTATCTAGGTTCCCGGACTTCAAAATAAAGCACTTGCAACCAAACACACGAAAATGAGACGCTGGCTTTCGCCCATATCTCACTCATAAGAAGTGCGGTGCAAGAGTGCCCAAGAAAAACTCGATTCAAACATGGCACGCAATGCAATGGCTTCAAACCCAAAACTTCCCGGTGTAGAGTACTCATCAAGCATCGCCCCGCCATCTCGACTAAGGTACGGTTCTTCCTCTCCACAACGCCATTTTGCCGAGGGACGATGGAGAAGAGAACGGTGCTCTACACTGCCTCACCGCAGAAACTCTCAAAGTAGGAATTCTTGAACTCCGTGCCATTGTCATCTGCGGATCGCTCGTAAGGCACCCGGAGCTCAACAGACATCCTACTAAAAAGACCTCGAAATGTGTAAATGTCTCGTCCTTCGAGGCTAAGAAAAACACCCAAGAGTACCTCGAGAAGTCATCGACCACAACAAGAACATACCACTTCCCTCCCGCCGATCAAGACTCGAGCCGGGTCCAACTGTGTCCATGTGGAGCAAATGTCTTCCTGCATCGGCCATAGTAATCGTGGACCGGAGGATGAGAAGCGGCAACCATCTTGCCGTCTTTGGCATGGAGTGCAAACAAGATCTTTGACCATCTTGAGTTTGGCGGACCACGAATGAGATCATGGTCGCTAACTTCGGGTCAAATGGTCAAATCCAATATGACCAAGTCTCCTATGCCGAAAGAGAGATCGCGGGACTCGTATAACTAAACACCGAGAGGATCGCGGAAGACTCGAGAACTCAAAGACGAAAGATCCTCCCATAACGAGAAATCCATAAACCGCACTCACCAAGAATCAAGAATTTTGCAATTGTTTTTCTTAAAGCTCACCTCGAAACCGTCATCAGAAGTCGAGAAACGGAAAGCAAATTGTCCGCAGCCTTACTAACCAAGGCAACATCCTTAAGAATAAAAGAAGCATTAATACGACAAGCCTTTGGCGATGACGCGCTTGCACGAAGCGCCTCCGAAGGTGATCGCCTCATCACCGGAGCGGGCTAGGGAGGAGAACCAACGGAGTCTCCGGTCATATGACGAGAACAACCGAGTCTACAAGCCAAACCTTCTCCTTCCCTACCCGCGAACTCCGAGTCAAACAGAGTAAAGTCTCGATCTTGGGATAAATCAACAATGATTTTGGCACCCAATATCAATAACACGTCGAGCGGATGAAGTAGTCAAGCACGATCGACGCCTATCTACCCTACGCCTCAGAACTCAAAGCGTAAGGTCTAAGAGTAGACCGAAGGTGTTGCCGGGTCCGGCCGCCACGAAGGAGCGAGCCTGAGCACCGCAACATTCGAACACGCCATGAGTAGCTATCTCGATGGGAAAACGAGATCTACCCTCGGGGCGGAAGTCACGATCGAAAGCAGCATGAGGACGAAAACCAGAAAACTCGGAAAAACCAAGTCCTCGATGCTGCACAAACCCATCAGAAGAAACAAGCCTAGACCTCGTGTTGGTCTTAGGTGTACTCAAGGTCCGGGTCGAATTCAATGCGCCTAAGAGACTCAACATGGTCTCTACGCACGATCTTGGCGCTACCAAGCATCGATCGATCGTGTGTCCATCCTTCCGACGAAGGTGCAAGTGATACTTCACCTTCCGAGAGGTAGAAGCATGTGAAATTACCTTCACGTAAATCCCTCGACATAGCCCGCCGACTTGAAATGGACTTTCTCGGTCTGGGCTCGGCCTCGATCACACCGGTGCTATGGGTCCGAGCACGGCGGTGGATGCTTCCTCATGCCCTCAAAGAAGTCATATCCTAGACCCTGATTAAATCTGCAGATCTTAGATTGGTCTAGAATAAGATTGAGCTTCTTCTTGCCTCCTACAAATCTCTCGAGAGTGTTCATAAGGTACCGACACTCCGAAAGAGAGAGGTGCAAGAAGAGCAGGGGAAGAAGAGACAGCAGAAGGTAAGGGAGCAAAAGAAGAACCAAAGAGAGAGGAAAGAATGGCTTGTGCAAGCACACCGACTCAAGGAGCAGTCCCCATGCTAGCCGCTTGGTTCACGCTGCTAAGCGCCTCATCCTTACCCAGGGCTTCTCCCTTCTCCACAATCATATTGCAAACACAATGTGGCTTCTCTAGAAGGTCCTTAGTTAGCTTCACACATTTCTCATCCAAAGCAATCAAGTCGATTTTAGTTTGTTACACTTAATGCATGGTGAGCTAACAGGTCCTTAGAAGTAAACTTAGCCAACTTCCTTTCATGATCAATCATATCTTGAAACTGCTTGGAGACGACTTCAAGTTCAGCAGCTAACTTAGGACAGTTTAAGCATGAAACAATCGGCTCAAGTAAAGAAGCTTGTAGTTCAAAGAATTTTATGATCCGCCTGCTTTAAGTTCATCTTCAAGTTATTGCAATTTTCACAAGACTCAGGCGGATCAAGGAGCATGGCATAAGATCCTCTAGCAAAGAATGTCCTTACCCTCACATGAGGTGGGAGAAGTAGTCTCATCAAGAATAAGTAGGGTAATGACCATTCTACTCAACTCTAACTCAAAGCAAGCGGACTAACATTCTCCACCTTAACACTATCAAGTTTGGAGGACACACTATCATGTGAGGTCCTTAACTTCTCCATATCAACCAAGAAAGCGAGCATGTATCACAATCATCACTAGAAGGAGCGGATGTAAGAGCAATAATCTCTAGTGACACTATCTATTTCCTTCTCTAACTCAAAGACACCTAGCCTTAGCTTTAGTATGAAAACCTCCTAGCTTAAGAAAAGCATGATTGAGCTGTCAGGTGGGATCTACCTCGTCCGTGTCGGAGTACACCATTGTCAGCCGAAGTTCGCCCTTGAGGGCCATGAAGCACATGCCGAGAAGTCGTCGCCGCCATCCTTGGGCTCTTGGTCACCCGTCCGTCATCGTCGCTCCATCCCTCCACCTCGCCGAGGTCGAGGTCGTCGAAGGCGTGAGGACGCTGTGGAAGAGCTTCTTGGCTTTGCCAAAGTTGCGGAACTTCTTCTTCGGGCGCCCGAGTGGAGGCTTCTTGTTGCGTTCTTGTCGGTGTAGTCGTTCTTGCCCTTCTCCGCAGGGGGTTCGCTCGGATGTGGTTGGGGCCACCACACTCGAAGCAAATCACGGGTCCTCCTCTCTTTGCCCCTCCTCCCTTTGTAAGCGTGGGAGAATCTACGAGCAAGGAGGGCAAGCCGCTCATCCGCAGTCGCTCTAAGCGATCATCGCTATGTCACGAGAGCGACAAGGGAGAAATTGCAAGAGGACTCGAAGAGAGACCGAGTTTAATCTGGGATCGGTGACTGTGGCCATCGATCGTGACTTCGACTCCACGAGACAACGTCAATCTCGTGAGTCTTGAGGCGTGAGTACTGCCGCATCAAGAGTCAAGGTCGAGAGGTCTGTCGTGTCTTTGATGGTGGTCACTTTCATCTCCCACACACGCAGATCGAGTGCCGTAAGTATCCGACGAGCGTTGTCCGAGTCGGGTATGTGAGACCGACCGCTCGGAGGTTGCTCAAGATCTTGTGAAAACGCAAGCACTCATCTAGGGACTCACCAAAGAAGCATCTCAAATTTGTTGTATTCTCGCTTGAACCGGTCCTGTCGAACCGCCTTGATCCGGTGGTGCCCTCATGGTATGCGCCGAGGGTCACCAGATATCGAGGGCGGACAAAGTGAGATATGCGGTCAAACTCACTACGACTCAAACCACGGATGATGATGTTCCTAGCCTTTGCATTTGCCTCAACATCACCATGTTCCGTGATTGATGTTCTCATCGGCAGAACAAATGAATCGAACCTTGACCTTCGCCGGATGGCATACCCCGGCACGGATGTATGTCTCCATTCGGCTCTTCCGAAGGTAATCGATGCCATCGAAAGCAAGCGGCTTGGTCGAGTACTTGTCCATCGCCACGGCTCTTGAGACCGGTTAAGATCTATTGAAAAGAGCTAACGGCTCGATACCAATTGTAGGACCGAAATGGCGACAGAGGGGGTGAATGTCGCTTAAAAATCGCCCGAGAAAAGCATCTTTTTTTTTTTAGAAGAAGCAAAACAAAGTAGTTCACAGAGAGTTAATTCTGCTGAAACTCGGAACACATGTGACATCGAAAAATTCAAAGATAAATCGAGACCACCAAGTAAAAATTCAACCGAAAATATACATTGTTTAATCTGCATGCAAAATGGTTGAAAATCACTAAAAGGAAATGCAATCAGAGTGATCAACCCAAGATACTAAACTAATCCAAACCCAAACCGATTCGGATATTGTGGCAAAAAGATGAGTGCAAACCAATTAAAAAGGTAATCAATTCACTCAAATGAGAGAGATTACACGCACAAACCAAAGACTACAATCTAATCAAAATCAGCGGCAGGAACATTTTTTTTTTTTTGGGTAGAGCAGGCAGCCGTTTCTCATTCCTACAGACGCCGCCACACACAAAAACTAGCGCCACACACGCAGGGAAACAACAACAAATTAACCAGATGAAACAACTCAAGCGATCACCGATTGACAAGAAAAGGCGCCGCCATGCTCCTAATTCTCCTGGGCAACAGGCGCAGCCAAGGGCTCTTCCAAAGAAGACACGACAAAAAGAAAGAACAGATCGGTCACAAAGGAGAACAAAGAAACTAAAACAAAGAAACACAAACAAGCACAGAGTCCAAAGATCAAACCTCACACGCACCAAAGAAAAGGACAACCAAATCAATAAACATCATCTCATATTGATCTAAAGAAAGAGGATACAAGATTGAAACAAGAGGAATGATTACAAGCATTCAACTCATCCTCTCCCGCCTCAAAACTCAAGAACACTCACCATCTTGAAGAAAAAGAAGGGACAAGCAGGAACAACTCTCAACAACTAAAGCCTAAAGCAAAACAAACTCTAAAGCCTATTTTGACTAAAGGAAACCCTAAAACCCTTGGGTGATCGATTTGAGCAAAGACCCTCCATCCTATTTATAGCCCATGGCTAACGGGTCTCCACCCCGCTACGCCCGCTTAAAACTAACTGAGCTCGCTCCCGCTTGTGCGACCTTGCGAAATTCCTGCTTCGCCTCCCGCACCTTCCAGGAAGCTCGCGCTCCTCGTCTCGCACGCCGCAACCACCTCGAGTCCACGTCGTCTTTGACACATCCCGACCGTTCGACCTCGGCCACTGCACCTAGTCCGGTCCACCGTGTCTCGCCACGACTCCACCCGATGTCCTGCAGTCACACAGACAAGAAACACATCAAATAGCACCGCTCGATACATGAAAGCGTAAATACCAACATACTTAACATGACAAAATCCAAACTTGTCGAATCAAAGAATATGCATCCTAATCCCATACGACCAAGTTTGACCAAATCGACTGAGCCTGTTGCACCACGCAACGACATGGTCCAAACCACCCAAACCAAACTCGACTTCCTAAACCTATGTCAATTACTCATCACACACACGGGACGACCTCCACATGGTCTCTCATAGCTAGTAGTCCCCTCTCTCTCTCTCTCTCTCTCTCTCTCTCTCTCTCTCTACCTTACTCTCTTCCTCAAATCCGGCGAGCGGAGAGCCCGTGCCGTCGGTGAGTGGATGAGACGGCTAAGCAACTTCGACGAGCGGACAATGCGGTGGATCCGGCTATCCCTGAACCCACCACTGTCAGATCCGCTTTACCCGAGCCCTCCGGCTAGGAGGTGGTGCCGGTGTGGAGAAGGCGGCAGCCCATTGTTATGGCGAGGCTTCCGGTGGAGGACGAGAGGTGGAAGAAGGTCTGTGGAAGCTTGCGGGTTCGCGCGAAGAAGATAACGAGATACAGGTGGAGGCGGGTTATCGCCATCCTGACCTCGGTGAGGTTGGTCCTCCGCCGTGATAGGAAGCTCTGAAAACCTCACGAACTCTTAAGATTTTTCTTTATTGAATCATTTCTGAATTGGTTGCCCCCTCTTATTTAAAGAGATAGCTCCTACCAAACTTAGCTAAATTCGGAAGCAATAAAAGGAAACTACTAAGTAAACCAAAACTGATTCAATGTCGTAAACTACTCGGACACCAAGTTGGTGTTGCAGCTAGGATCCCGAAGTTTGCGACGACTGTATGTTCTACCCCAATACGAGTCAACAACATTTCCTCCCTCCTGGAGAATCAGCTTGTCCTCGAGCTGGAAATCTGGGCATAATGACGAAACTCTATTACCATACGGACCATCCGTGACGATGCTCATCCCCAAAACACAGCTTATTTAATATGCTGCGGTGGATGAGCATTCTTCAGCACAGCTTGTTGCGCTGGGGAAATTATACCTGAACTATTACTGAAAACGAACTTTTTCCATTTCCTGATAATGACTTTTCTGCAGAAAAAAAACATCATAAACTCCTAATTAAAAACATAATAGTTTCCCTAGAACTTGGCGACTTGGCAATCCTAAACTCCTTAGATATTATTGATTAATGAAAATATGCCGGCCACCACGCTAGTTGCCGATCAAACCCAACCCAACCCAACCCAACCAAATAGGTAGTAACATGCAAGAGCAGTTAGCTGACCGAGTGGGTGCGTGACGGCGGTGGCGACGGCGACGGTGGTGCCGCTGGCGCCGAAGTGGTACGCCGCGTAATGCGGCGGCGGCGGCGCGTTCCTTGACCCCGGCCGCATTGCTCTCCTGCTCAGATCCCCTGAAAAAGATCGGCACGAACCTGCGCGCAAAGAAGAAAAGATGGAGACGAAACAAAATGGGGAAGATTCCGGCTCTGGACGGTGAAAGAACGCGAGGTAGAACTGTTGGCCAAATCAGGAGAAAAAAAAGATGGAATTTGACGCCCGAGATAGTCCAAGATGGCCGCTTCTTGGAAGAAGGGAAAGATCGGAAATTCGACGGCAGGCGAGGAAAGAAAGAATGGGAAAGGGATCAAAACCAGACGAGGAACAGGACCAAGAATGGAAGTATTTTCACGGTAGCAGGAAGATTTTCGGGGAGCGTAGAAGAGAAAGGAAAAGATTGGATATTTATTTCCTTGGAATTAGTCCACACAGAATATAATGATAATCCGTGCACCTTTTCCCGTAGTGATTGCGTCACTCGCAACGTACTTTTCCAACGCATTCGCATTCGCATCGAATCAATGGAATATTGCTTGCATCTTACAGCGAGATGCTTATTTGATAGATAGATATTGAAGGTTAATCCCAAGCACCATAGGGCATTTGGTCTAGTGGTATGATTCTCGCTTAGGGTGCGAGAGGTCCCGAGTTCAATTCTCGGAATGCCCCATATATTATGTTCATTTTGTTTTGTTTTACAATGTTTTATCTTTGTATTTTTTTTTCTTGTCATCTAGCCTTGCAAATGGCTACAACATAACTGTTGCAATTCTTAAGCAATAATGTAAATTTCATTGATTATATATGTTCGTGTTCGTGTAATTTCTTCTCGCGTCACAATATTTTACTTTGACTAGCTAAGTGCCGGCATATTGTTGCAAAATACCAAATAAAATCATTTCTTATGTTGTATAGCAATAAAACAATTAAAAGCATGCCAAAACCATCTTCCTTTAGTTAATCGTCATGCTATGGTGTATGAAATTCAATGAAAAAAATACACAAGGAACAAATTAGTGTGGGTAGTGGACGTGCATGTGAGTTTGTATGTGTGTGCTATGAGTGGGGTGTGCGTGTAGTGTGTCTCGTCCGTGTACACTCAAAAATAAATTACTAGATGGAGAGTACATCCACTGGCTATATTTGTGTTTTTTGTTTCCACAGGCGAGCATCGTGTGGTTGCCATCGAATGCAGTGAGCATGAGCATGACCAAATCACATGACGATTCTCTCTTCCCTAGCGAGGACCCCTCCTATTATAGATCGGTTAAGGATCTGATTCTAAAAAAAAACCATATGAATTTTTTAGCATTAATCATGTACTTTTGAGTATTCACCCATTATTACGTTGAAAGCTAAAGCAACAATGCCTACCGTGAGGTCAATCCCCGTAGCATTCCTGTGTTGGACATTGCGAGGTTCTAGAAGGTGATCTCATTATCCATCGTAGGCATTAGTAGGTTCATCCAATGCTATAGTGATGTTCTTCATCCACAGAGACACAGTGGGTCGGCAGAGCAACCTGCTCGCTCAATGATGTTGGCCCCATGTGCGACACTACCGCCTCAACTGCACCGTCCACGCCCTATTTGCTCCAATTGCATTGCTGCTTCACACTCCTCACGTCCCCATCAGCGCCTACTGTCACTTGCTTTGCTCCCGAGCGCTGCCGCTCACAGATCTCCATGCCACAGAGTGCTTGGGTGTCATTGCCTCATCGATCGCAGCTAGCTTGATGTCGCCCATGCGCTGACAACGAACTGTGCTGAAGTGTTGTCCTTTGGTCTTCTCGCTGAAAAAAGCTGGCCCGTTGGGTCTTGTCACTGCGCAAAGCTACCCCGTTTGGTCTTGTCATTGCGCAAAGCTGCCCCATCTGGTCTTGTCACTGCACAAGGCTGTCTCTTTTGATCATGTCACTACAAAGCAGCCAACCCCGTCTGGTCTTGTCATTTACAAGCTAACACATTACCCGCTTTATTAGCCTCCTCGTCGTACAATAACGTACCATGCATTAAGCTATAGGTGTCGAGATGCATTGAACAGACATGCATTGTACGAACGAGCACACATAAGAACGCAAAAGTATTACATGCATCACACATTAAGTGCAAAATTTAAGTATCACATAACAAACAAAAGTGCAGCCAGCGTAAGGGGTCGCCCCTACTAGGCCCCCAACCGCACCCCCAGCATCCTCTCCCGCGTCGCCACGCCCCACTCCAGCTCTGCGTCCTATTGTACGGGCTCGCTTGGCCCCCCTCTGCGATGGGTGTCGGGACCTCAAACCCGAGAGGGAAAGACGGTTTGGAGGCCTAGTCTAATGAGGACCAAAAGGCGGAGGGGTGGACAGAACTGCCGCCTGTGTGGGTACTGGCACACCGACAAGCTGTGACCCGGAGAGAACCTCAACCAGCGTGGGCTGAGGTGTCGAGTCCTCGTCCACAAGGAAGTCGAGTGTGTTCGCATCGCCTGGGGAGGCCCCTAATCCGTTATAGGGCAGAACACCTGCACTGCAAATATTGTTAGTTAATAAAAAAGCATGATGTGTGCTAACAAACAGAGACGTGACGTACCCTCGGCTAGCGCCATGGCGCACGAGAAGGTGTCCGAAGGGAAGTACGACACGTCGTACACGCCCTGCGTGTGGAAGGCGAAGGGTCCGGAGGGCTACCGTACTGCGATGCTGTAGGTGTACAGGGCTGTGCCCAGCCGTATACTCCGGTCTCCTCAGGCCGCGGCGGTGTCGGACGTGGCCTGGCCGAGCCTCCTGCCTCGTTAGGGCATGCCGCACGTGGCCACGCTGACCCTCCCGCCTGTTGTGCTGCCGGACAAGATGGCGTCAGCGAACGTACCGACTGTCGACCAGGCGTAAGCGTGTCAACCTCCGGGAACCTGGTGCACGACAACAGGCTGACAACACGTGTGGCTTGAACAGCCACACGACGGAAAGCCTGGGCTGCCTCCTCGCATGTGACCTCCACACCGTCGGTGATAAGGAGCGACAACCCCTCGCAATCTCAGCATTGATGCTCAGTTGCAACGAAAACACAACAGGGTGAAAACCGTGAGTGGGGATGCCACAAGCGAAGTTTTCGAAGTAGGATGTAACGTACCGCGTGGTGCACGACCTACGCGAGATGCACAGGGTATGTGTCGGTCAGTGCCGGGATGTGTGGTGCGGGCTGTTCGACAGCAAGTACGATCCTGGTACTTGTCTGAGGAGCATACCAGCGAAGGTACTCATCGTACGCGCTGTGGTCGTAGGGGGTGTCCTCCTGCACACAGTCCTGCAGTGCACCCTCCCACTACCCTACCCACGTGTCCATCCTACTCCCCAATCCGTGCCGCGGCGGACTCTCTTCCTACTGTGCCTGCAAGACATAACATGTAGTTAGAAGTTGTGGGTACGAGACGACAGCACAAATAAGGACATTTATGCCGATTACTCACGTGTGCACGTTGTCGGGCACTGGCCACTGGATTGGTACTGGAACCACCTGCTGTAGGCTGAACTGATGCATCACACGATGTGCATCGTAGTCCTCGACGAAGACGTCGAACACAAGCGCCCTGCGGGTCAGCCAGTAGTCCCGGTCGCGCAAGCACAGTGAGGAAAGGTCGTGAGGAGCGCGGGCCTCTAACTCCTAAGGGGAATATGGCTCCCAACGCACGACATCCGCCGTAAGCATGTCAAACTGCTCCACGAACGGCTTGTACACCTGTGTGACCTACACGTGCGTGAACTGTACCTGCAAGGAACACAAGCTGTTAGATAGGGCGATCGGTTATGTGAAGAAATTAGTCGCACAACAGAGTTGTAACACCCCGGCAAGTCATCCGGGCCCGGAATGCTACCACTACACCTTATTCATTACAAACTTTGCGCAGCTAATTTGACAACTAGTCATAATACAGTAAAAGTGAATTATCTAGGGAGGATGGTTGTGACTACATGCGACGATGGTGTGCTATTCTCCCTTCCCAGTGCAGGTCATCTGCGGCGTTCACCTAAAAAAACCAAAGTGAACAAGGGTGAGTCCGAAGACTTAGCAAGCACATAATACAAACGATAAACATTGCCACCATATCATCATTTCCATCGTTAACATTCCATTAGTGCAAAACCTCATTAACCTACATACTCATTTCATTTTCCATATATGCGAATGCACCATCATTCTCATGCTCATATGCATCTCATCAGCTGATACTGGTATCGCGGAGTGTTCACCCGTCGATGACACACTCTTCCCCCATCTTTGTTAGGATGTGGTCCTTACATTGTAGGACTTTATTTAGTCCATACAGATGTAAGACTTTATCTAGAGCACACCGGATTAGTCATGTAGCTTTCTCACCAACCGCACCGGAATAGTTACATGACTTTCTCACCGTCCTGGCTCCTGCATTCTTTCCATGATACAAATGCACATGTCCATTGTCATTAACATGATTCATCATTGTCAACATTGACAGGGTAGTCTCATTACTCACCTTGTCCCAACATTATTGCCATCAACATATGAACGTTATTATGTAAGCTTCATCATGTAAACATTAACATGTCGCGCAAACATCACATATTTCCCAGCATTCATAGGATATCGTTATACCATGCACTTGTCTGTTAACCAAGCGGAGCGGAGTAACGTGCGGTTGACGTCGTTCCCGAACCTCCACCTGTATAGGTAGTCAACCGGACTCAAAATAGTACAGCGGTATAGATACCCATACGGATGACATGATACTACACGCAAAACGGCATAAGCGAACCCCTTTCAACGACACTGTCCTGCTAACCCAGTGTCCGAAAATATTAATAATAAATGGGTTAGGGATCGCGTTGAAAACTTGCAAATAAAAATTTATCGGCATACCCAAAATTTATATTCCCCCTATTAAATTTCTCTTCTTTTCTTTTCTTTTTTCTTTCTTTTCTTATTTCTTTTCTTCCTCCTGGCCGAAGCTCACTCAGCCTCCAGCCTTATCCTCTCCTGCCGACTCTCTATCTCTCACTCTCTCCCCCTCTCTCTATCTCTCACTCTCTCCCTCGCACCCTCCGCCGCCGCCACCTCCACTCAGCCGGTCACACCTCCGGCTCCCTCTTAGCTCCCGACACACCGGCGCCGACCGCCGCCTCTGGTCGTCTCCGGCTCCCCCCTCCTGGACCCCTTCCCCCACGGCGCTGCCTCGCATGGCCCCTCTCCTCTTGGCCGCCGGCCCGCTCGGCCGGCACCGCCTCTGCTCGGTTCGCCCCTAGGTGCGCTCCCTGTCGCCCCAGCGGGACGCATCTCGGTGCGCCGCCTCCTCCCTCCGGCTTCCCCCACCTCGGCTGCGGCTCTAGTGACGCCTCACCACTGGCTCCTCCAGTGTGGCCCGACTCCCCCTTGCGCCCGGCTCAGTCTCCGGCCGCCGTGCGCCTCTCCTCAGAGCCGCTACCCCAAGCTCTACTCCAAGGAAGTTCTACTCTCCTCTCCTTCTCTTACTTTATGCATCCTAGTGTTGGGCCAAGCTTGCTTGATCGGGATGGAGGGATAGAGTACCTACTTGGTTTGCCGGTTTCGGGGTAGGGAGTGGCGACGGTGTCACGCATGGTTGCCGGAGCTGCTCCCTGGTGGTGCTCTCCTCTGGTGGCTTATGGGGGAAGCTCCGACTGCTCTCTGTGGCTTGGTCTTATCCCTCGCTCTCTCTCCCTCCTGTTGATTTTCTTATCGTGGGAAGGTAAATTGGTAAAATTTTATTATCACTGTTTAGTTTCTCTCCTTTGCAATTTCTACTGGCATTACAAGAGTATGTACCCGTTGTCGGCACCAAAGAGAGCCCATTGTGGACCGGTCCACCTCGTCTGTGTTGTACATCTCCTGCCCGTAAGGAGCGCTGTCGTCCAACAGGGGTCGTTCGAGGCTAAAGCGCTTGAATAACCACAGCTGCAGTAGGAGAGGACACCCCGCGAGGACGGAGTTCGACCTCGACCTGCAGCACGTGTCGCACAAGCCACGATAGGTGGCGGCAAGTGCGGCCGAACCCCAGCTAATCTGGGGGGCCTCCCCACTGGCGATGGCCCTGGCATACGCGATGAGCTACACGTCAACAGTGTCGCCGTGGCTGCTGGTGAACATCACCCATCCAAACAGCCACAACAAGTAGGCCTCGAGGTGGCGTGACACCTATTGGTCGTCCGTGGCAGGGTCCATCCGCTCGAGTTGTGTACAAGGAAAAAGATAGTAAGACCGTAGTACGAAAAGGAGACGTGGCGTACCCAATGGGAACGACGTCCAGCACGTACCAGGAACTGCGACAGCCACCGCAAGGGCGGGTCGTGCCTCTGTGCCTCCAGGAAGACGTAGTACCCAGCTACGACCGCACATGAAAGGACTCCATGAAACTTGGCCAGAAGGTCGCCGCGTTAGTTGCCGGATCGTCCTGCGGGATGCAACACCTCCCGCGATAGGGGGGCCAAGCAGTAGGGAGACGTCCTGCAGAGTAGGGGTCATCTCGCCGAATGAGAGATGGAAAGTGTGAGTCTCCGGCTGCCACCGGTCCACGAGAGCTGTCAGTAGGGAGCGGTCGAACGGGAAGCATCGTGACCGCTCCAGCCCAGCATGGATGTCTCCGTCGTCGCCGACCACAGGTGCTGCTGGCTCGTCCTCATCCGTGGCCTGCACCATCCGGACGAGAGGTAGTAGACTGGCAGCGCTGAGCCTGTGAAGCAAGAAAAGGTTAGTACGGAAGGTACGTATGGCGAGAAGAAAGTGTCGACGTATGCTAACCTGTCTATCCAATGTGGGTCTAGCCTCCAGGCCACCCGAGATGTACGCGTGTGGATCACCCCCAACACAGTCATGTCGCCCGCGCCCGCAGGATGCGGGACATGGCGCGACGCACGATGTAGCCAGTCGATGCACTCCTCTAGGAGGCCGAAACTCCAATAGGATCCACGAGGGTCACGAGCCATACCTGCAAAACAACTTCAAGTTAGCAAATACGCGCAAATAAAACATCGAATGTAAAACAGGAGCAAATTTAACTTGTAAACAAACAAACAAAATAGTACTAGGCTACCAGGACAATACTTTAAAAAGTAATGAAAAGGGGATAGTACTACAACACTTACATAAACACTGCATGCAACATACAATATATGTGCTACGACAGTACGTACATGAAATAAAAATTGGGTAGTAGCAGAACAGTTACATAAATAATATAAAGTACAGATGACAATGTACACTGATTTGCAATTTTGGTCCCACTTCGCACGCTCGAAGAAGTGGTACCGCAAACCAACCGGTGCCTACTCCTCAGCTGGTGCCTTGCATCGTCAGGCTGTGTGGCCCTCCTGACCGCAGCGCCCGCAGTGTCTACCCAACTCCCCGGCTTGCGCTTCGTCCATATCATTGGTAATACGACGACTCTGCCAACGACACTTGCCACCCTTCAACATGTCAACATCCGAAATCTAGGTCCTGTTTGCAATATCTAAGGTAGCGAAGCTACCCACAACCCTGAACCCCCTAAGCTCACCGCACCACTCCTGTGCCACCCTCTCCTTCAAGAAGTATTCGGACACAAAGTTCGAAGGGTCCATGTGCACAATCTTTCATGCGACTAGGACATGAGAGCATGGCTTGTGTAAGAGCTTCGGCTTGTTGCACATATAGCTAGGTTCGTTCATATGGTCTCCAAGGCATACCTCGTGGGTGACAAGAGAACGAGCCGTCCCAAATTCGGCTATATCCCGGAGGAGCACGTCGAAACGATAATCCGTATTGCCCAGCACGTACACCGTGTGCGACTGGCCCTTCTCTGTCTTTGCCTGCATGTATGCCCTAATCTTCGAGCAGTACGGTGTTTGTGGGTTGGCGGCATGAAGTGCAAAATTTGCATGCCTCTCCCTGAAATACCTGATTGTGCTGTGCAGAACACCTTCCAGAATGGCGACGAGGGGCTGAGAACAAAGGCCCCTAAGAACCCAGTTATACACCTCCGCAAGGTTAGTTGTCATCATGCCTCGCCCTCGATCCAGTGGGAGAAGCACTCGATGTTCCTCGATGTCCTCCTCGGACCAACAGGTTCAGACTCTGGTCCCTAGTTCCTCTTGTCCACGTGTTTGTTACTGTGCTCATCCAGTAGCACCCATAAAGCAGCCTCTTGAGTAGCTTCACCAACGGTTGCTTCGGGAACTTCTTGAATACGTTGGCCCCCAAGTGGCGAACACACACCATCTACTCCTCATATCTGGCCAAGCGAACGGCTCCTCGGGGTCTTGCTGAAGTTTTTTATGGCCTTCAGCATTCCGGCGTGGCGATCATGGATCACGCGCACACCAAGACGAGCTCCAACAACTCCCACCCTCACATGTTGAAGAAACCACAACCAGGTGTCGTAATTCTCACCTTCGACGAATGTGATGGACAACAACAGAATTTGATTGCTCCCTTCTACGCCAATGGTCGTAAGGATCTGCCCCTTGTATTTCTCGGTCAAAAAGGCCCCGTCAACTGAGATCACGGGCAGTATATGCCTAAAAGCCTCGATGTAGGCACCGAAGGCTACGAAGGCCCTATACAATATCGCAAAACCTCACGGCTTTTTAGATGGCTTGTCCTTCACAGCAGCATACGTGCCCGAGTTTCCCTCCTGCAGCACTCGAAGCATATGAGGAAGGTTGTCGTACGCCGCCTCAAAAGACCTGAACCGTCTTTCCAAAGCCTTCTGCTTCGCACGCCACGCCTTTGCGTAGCTGATGTTGTACTTGAATTTCTTCTCAATAGCCACCATGATGTGCTCGGCCTCCACATCCTTCTTCTCCACTATCTCTCCATACATCAAATTGGTTATGAAGGTTGGCGTTAGATTACGATGTCTTGGCAAAACACTGCTGAGCAGGCAGGAGTGCGGCTCCACCTTCGAGACAATCTAGTGAATCTCATACTTCGGTCTATGTTTGTGCACTCGCCAAGGACAACTGGCCTGCTCGCACTTGACGGTGTACTGCTCCTGGCTAGATTTGATGACCCAAAACGTCCACTGCATGGACATAGCCCACAACTTAATAGCATCCTGCAAGGATGTCTTATCAACAAATATTGAGTGCAATCGAACCTCCATGGTATGACACTCTCACGGTGATTCGTGCTCGTCATACGTAGCTACACCCTCAGCGTCAAACATGTTTCATTCTTGGGGGATGGGGGTCCTCATCGTCCTCCTGTACAGCTTCCTCTTCAGCCAAGGCTATCGAGTCATCGCTCTCCATTTGACACACTATGTACTCCCTATGCTCTCCTTCATCAGCCTATCCTGTAAGTTCACCATGTGGTGACCGATCTTCCTCTCCTACATCTACCGCGTCGGCCTTATCACGAGCAACATCCTCCGTACCCTTCGTAACACCAGCCTCCGGGTCCTCTTCTTCACCAACATGCTGGGCGCCCAAGCTGCTCCCACCAGCCGGATGATATCCATCGGTAGGGCCATGTACATCTTCATTTGAGTATGCTTGCACAAGCAGCATACACTCGTATCCACGGCGCTGGCAACCTTCTATAAAGCCCTTCCAAACAGCCGTGTGCATCAGTCTTCTCAACTCCCATCTAATGTATGTGGGAGACCGACTCCAAAGCCCTTGTATGACGACGCTGCACACCTCAGGGTCCATGGAGAAGCTGCGGGTGAGCCAGTACATCACATCTGCGATTCGTGCATTCTCACCGTCGGGTGTACCAGAGTGGCTTGCAAAAAACTGCTCAAATCAACACCGTACAGACCATCACAAACGGTGCCATCACCGTAATGCACTTTCAATGTAGTGGGTACAAGCATAACTAATGCCTGCCTGCAAATATTTTCAATATTACAACTAGTCAGATCGCAACACACAATATGCAAGTACTATTGCACTGTAATTTACATTTGTACGACCCTTTGCCTATCGTGAACAACTACACTACAGCATGGTCAAGGCGTCATTCATTCCCTAAGGTAAAGGCCACAATGAACGTGCAGTACACTATTCCGATTCAACATGAAAACCAAGCTATTCCATACCAAGTATTATTCAATTCTGACGCTAACTTGTAATCCAAAATACTACAAGTGGCGTTCTAGTCTCCTACAGAACTATACCAACTACCTACGTCAATTTGTCCATACTAATTAGTCCATACAAATAATGCATCCTCCTCATGCATTCGGCCAGAGTACCCACTACTACTTACCAACTTTCTAATTATTCACCGAATAATAGTCGATCACGCATGCACCGACACAACTACAATACTTCTCACGAACAGCACTACTTCTCCCTCACGGACTACATTTTTCTGCAACTAAAGTTTTCTACCGGTACTACTTACATATAAATTAACAACATTCTGATTTTCTACTTTTTTTCTAACTAAAATTTTCTATGGGTGCTATTTACACTACTATTTTAACACTACAAACTATTTACCTGATACAAAAAAGTACACTACAAAATAAAAAAGTTACCTCACGAACGAATCTTTCCTACCCTTCTTCTCCCCCCCCCCCCCTCTCTTCTTCTCCCTCTTCCTCTCCTCTTCTTCTCCCTCTTCCCCTCTCTTTCCTCTCCTCCCCTCTTTCTTTCTTCCGCCTGTCGCTCAACCGGAGGCCGAGTCGCATATGCTTTATATGAACCATTCAGTCGCCGAACGATTGAGCGACTGAAGGCTTCTATCGCCTAACCATTCAACGATAACACAATACATTAATGTTGTCGAACGGTTGGACAACCGCATTAATGTCGTTTAGCCGTTGGGCGACTCCAACAGTTCGGCGACATATGTATAATTTTGTTTTTAAAAAAATCTCAAGTATAATTTTGTAATTTCGAATAAAAAATAGATCATTTAAAAAATTCCTCATTTGGGAAAAGAAAATTTGGGGCTAACACAAATATACAATACAAACTTTAAGTCGAGGCCATCACATAATCTACCCGCTGGAAGAACGGGTGAACGACAAACTGATCGCCGAATCCAAAACCGAAAAAAATATGTAAAAAAAACCGCAGACATGAATATCTCTCACAGACGAGGCTTGCGCTCTGTAGTCCCATTTCCCTTCATGGTGTTAGGGTTGTCCAAGGAATTTGCAAGTGCTCGGAATTTACCATCAACCACTGAAAATAAAGAAGAGTTATTTTGATACTTGCTTTTGGGGGTCAGTAAAACTGCACATATAATGCCCAAGTAAACTTCATCTTCAAAAGATATATAGATGAAACTCAAACGTAGTGGCCTACACCCGTTCAAATATTTTTAATAGATTTCACAACCTTGATGACAGAAGTTTTTTTAAACAATGTACATATAAAATTGTCGGAGCGTTTTTTTCTTGTACAACAGGAAATTTGGGAATATAGGAAATATGATAAGATAATGGCACTGAACCTTGCCAAGCAATTGGGAAAAAAATGGAACCTATGCCCTCACCTGTGTTCCAAAGAGCGATTAGGAAGGAAAAAGGACATGCAACTAGGACCAATTTTGCATAAATTGTGATGGAAGGGAAGGTCGCTCTTTGGACGAACCTTATTATGTCTTTGTCAGAACAATATCACGCAACAAGTTATCTGGAGCTGTATGTGATGAATCATAGGAGAAATGCTGTAAGACTTGCTACTACGGATGAACTCTTGGAAAATGGTATTTAAAAAGAGCAGAACAAAGTACCTGGCATGCCTGTGAAATGCTCAAATTGACCCATTGCTTGCCTTATGAACATCTCCAAACCACTAACGACTGTAGCTCCACATTCTGCAGCTTCTCGGAGAAGTCTAGTCTCTTTTGGCGTGTAGACCGCATCAAAGACAACAGCATAGGATTTAAGTGCTTGCTGCAAAATTATGATTTGTTATTACATGAAACTATAATAAAGGTTGAAGATAGTGATTACAAATGACACTAAACAAGGCAAAACAAGTTTTAAGACCTTGGATAAAGGAGTTTCGTTGACATTTGGATGCATTCCAATGGCTGTTGTGTTTGCAAGAATCATCCCTTTCTCCGGATGGTAGTTTTCCAACTCCGCCAGAGTCAAAGCAGGCCCACCAATTAAGTTGGCAAGTTCTTGAGCACGTGCTGGAAAGTCCAAAAAATGTTGTCTTAAAATTGTGCCCCTTGACTAACCATGTTTTTATCTCAAGACAGCCATTAGTGACCAAGCTATGTTTTGGAACAAAGACATTCTACAAAACCTAGCTAAAAGAAAATCAATAGTTCAAACCCCAATGAGTGAAATGATGAATTAGCACGAATTATTCTATAAGCTGGGGAAGTCACTAAGTAGAAAGGCTTCAGGCTGCGAGGTTTGACCTACAAGACATAATCACTAAATTTGGACTCAATCCGAAGTGTATACCTACTTTTGAGATAAGACACACTTCACCACTGGATGAAGAAAGGGAATGACTCAACGTGACAGCTGATGTGTTTCTGCATGCGTGCATGTTTATGATAAAATTAGTAGCACCCAAGGGTCTAGAAGAAACACATACCAAAAGTACGGTTTGCTATAACAACTCGTGCTCCCTTCTCTTTTGCACCATAAGCTAGTGCTTTCCCTGCACCACCAGCCCCAATAACGACAAAAAGCCTTCCAGCAAGTGGTGAAGTGGCAGACGTTGATTGTGAAGCTGCAAATTGGTTCAACAGGCACTTAGATTTTTTTTTGTTTTGTAACCGGGGCAGTTCTTCATTAAATAGGAAAGAGAGTTACAACGAAAAGGAACAAAACAGTCCCTGAACATGTTCAGGGCTAGAACACAACATCGCCTGAGATAAAAGGGTGGTTCTCGATCAGGCGAGGCTACAGGCGAAGCACAAGGCACTTAGACTTGAACATTGATCAGCAATGATACAGAATTATAAAGTAGTGGTAAGCAGAAACCTCTTATTCCATCCTCAATAGCTGAAATTGCACCAACATAATCGGTATTGTAGCCTACCAGTTTTCCATCAGGTCTTCTGATGATTGTATTAACAGCTCCAATGTCCTGAAGAAAACAACATGCTTCGAAATGTTACTCTGGGTGTCTTGAAGGGCTCAAGAACCAAGTAAATGGAGTAGCAAAATAAATGGGGATGAAATTACCCTAGCAGTAGGATCAACCTCGTCACAGCACCTAACCGCAGCTTCCTTATGGGGAATTGTGCAACTGCAGTCCAATTAATCGGATGGAAAGGATAAATGTCTGGTCAGACATGGAGGAATAGACCATATAATTGAATAAATAAAACTAAAACAACCATCGCTAGAACAGATTGCTTGGCTCACTAAGATTAAGTACCTGAAGCCAGCAAAGTCTGGTGAAGAGTAGGTATTAAGAAATTTAGCCAAGTCATCAACCAAAAATGGCACATACACAGCATTGAAACCCACTGATCTGAAAGCTTCATTATGCAAAACTGGGCTTTTACTGTGGCCAACGGGCTTTCCAATGATACCAAACACCTTAGTATCTGGCCCTATCTGTCTAATGTTGTACACATTAACCAAGTCTGCGGCAGTTGGCTGTGCAGGTGCGGATTCTTTACCTTTTTCAAGAGAGCCAAAAGTAAGGTACCCGCCGAATTTGGGGCAAAGCACCCGAGAAATAAAACCTCTGTCATTCATCACCAGTCCTATGATTGGCACCTGCTTTTCCTAATTAATTATTCACATAAAAGATAATGTAAATTAGGAATCATGTTAAAGCACCTGAGAAGTGAAGCATGGACATCATCACACAGCATAATATCTTTCCCAAGTATGAGAACTCTTAAGTCAATTTATGCGCATCAGAATTCAGAAGTGCATTCCTAAATAAGAAACTTATTAATCTATCTTGTATTAAGGTTTACAATATATACTATTACTAACAACTAACAAGAGCAACAACCAGATATCCTTATACCAGAAAGCAAGCACACAACAAATGATATAAATTCTCTTGCGTATAGGAAATTGAGAAATTTGATCATTTGCCCATAGTTATAGTGGTTTCAAGGATTTGTCATCCTATACATGGTAACATCCCTGATGCCCCAAAGTTGGTGAGCCAATTGACTATTTGCAATTTTGGAGAATAAATGCAATTTTACCTCTATCTTCTTCCTTCTCTTCTTTTCTTCCTTGCTCTGGCCATGGCCAACCCGGAGACCTCCCCAGTGGCCTCCCCTCCCATTCCACCACCAAGCTCACCGGCGTCCCCTCCCACACCCACACCGACACCACCCTTCCCCATCCTACCCCGCCAGCACTGTCCTTCCCCATCCAACCTCATCGGATCACTGCTGCACGTAGTCGTCTTCCTCTGCTCTGACCGCTGATGCTGACAATGACATGAGGTGGCGCAGCGGGTGGCGAGCTCAACTCAAATCCGGTGCGTGCGAGCGTCTGCATGTCGGATCCGGTGCCACCAAGGTGCGAGTGGTACTCGCCGCCACCGAACGCCATGCCGCTCCCCCACACTGCCAACCTCCGCATCCTCCTCGCCGGCGCCGCCGTCACGCACCTCACCTACTCCCCCTCCACGTGCACCACCTCATGTGCCCCTCCTCCGCCGCCACAGCTCCATGCCTTCACCTCCTGCCGTGCCTCGCCGCCCTCCTCACCCTTGCCCTCACAGGCCCTCTCCTCGCTAGGCAGTGGGGGCACGAGAGCTTGGCCAGAGTGGCCCGCCTGGTCTGCCATGGCCCAAAGAAGAAGAGAAGAAAAGGGGAGGAAGACATGTATAAAATTGTCCAAAGTGGCAAATAACCAATTGGCTCACCAACTTTGGGGCATCAGGGCCGTTACCATGTATAGGATGGAAAATCGTTGAAACCACTATAATTATGGGGCAAATGATCAAATTTCTCTAAGAAATTACAGCTTCCATACTCCAGTGCAGCAAGCCAGCAATTGAACAATGAACCCACAGATCACCAAAAATAAAGGGTGTAATTTCAGTCTAGCTGTCCAATTATAATCTGTGCGTAGTTGCTAGCAGTAGGAATTATTCTGATCCTGGATCACAGTACACCTTACCATCTAGAGATTGGCAGCTTACCAACCTGCTGTGGAATTAACAGGATCCTACGAATGTTACAATTTTTTTAAAATCACCAACCTGATGATACACTAATAAAAGTGCAGATATAAGTATATAACCAACACAGCCTTCTCATTGACAACATTACCCTTGTAACATTAAGCTAAGGATCAGCAACATATTTGCATGCTAGTAAGGCAACAGAACTGTTAGGTGGACTAATACTACGAATACAACAAATATATGTCAAGACTAACACTTATGGATATAGAACTTGAATAGAATCAGATGGTGAACTCACTTGGCAATGTACAAGTATTTGAAACATTCTTGAAACATCAACAATTTCAGTAGCAGTCGTTGCAATTTTCACTATGTCAGCTCCTGTTGCTTGAATCCGAGCCACCAAATTTCTAAGCTCCTCTACCGACGGAGTGTTATCAAAGTTATGGGATGAAACGATGAGCTTACAATTTTCAGGTTTCTTTCCAGACACGAGTTTCATGAATTTGTCAGCAACCTGCATAACAACACAATTATAGTGGGCAACTGCCAACTGATTCACTTGTTTAAAATACACATAATTAACATTATAAACACAAAATAATCGAGTGTTAAAAATATTGATCACCTTTAGACAGGGTTTATTTTAGTGGATATGTCTCTTAAGTTAGTAACTCGATGGCGTGAGCTTAAATTGGCATATACATACTGTTATGAATATTGTATATATATTGAAGAGGCCCAATGGGAAATATATAGGGTGATGGTGTTTACGGTGCTTGTGGGCTGCGACACATGGTGGTTTCTTTGCCCTTCTAGGACATCTTGACTAGCATCTAAATCTTGACTAATCTAGGACAATCTTAGACTAGCATCTTAGCATATGCTTGGTGGTTGTACCTATAAATTTTATCCCCATCGGGTTGGCAATGGCAATGTGAGAAATAAAACTAGAACATTGCCCCATCTCCAAGTGTCATCCTCTAATGAAAGCCATCACCAAGAGCAAGATCTTGCCATCACCAGAGCAAGAATCCGACAACTAACAATTGGTATCGAGCTACACTATTTGAGCATCTCTGCTCAATCCCTTCTCTGCGTCGCTTCGGCCTTGGCCCCAACTAGCGGCCGGCGGCTCTGAGTGCCTCTGCTCGCTCTTCCCCCCGTTGAGACGAAGCGGCCCGATTCATCGAGGCGGCTCTCTCCGCGCAGCCGATCCCCGATGGCGCGCCATGTCGCGAGGCGATCTCGGCCTTCGTGCGCCTCGAGCCGCGTGGCGGCGAGAGCCGAACTTCGGCGGCGGCGAGCGGCAGCGGCGGCGACACAGGCGTGCCGCGGCGGCGAAAGAACATCAAAATTTGCGGCAATGGGGTGGCGGCGGCGAGCGGAGAGTGGAAGCAACGGCGGCGATCGTAGCGTCTGCGGCGGCGGAGGTCGAGTTACACAGCGGCGACGCAGCGGCTCCATAGCGCCAGCGCGAACAAAGGCTGCTGGAGAAAGGAAGCGTGGCGGCGGCGCGATGGGCGGCCGCGCGCGCCGCAGCCAGCGGCGGCGAACGGCGCGGCCGCGCGGCGGCGCTCTGGAGGAGAACACGCACGCCTGGCGGCATCTGGTCGGCGAGGCGCGGCCTTCCACAGGCGGCGGTTCTCTCCCGGTTGATGCAAGTGGTACGCCGAGTACCGGTATCGTCGAGGGCGTCGGCCCGCGAGTGGCTGCCTCGCCCAAGACCAACTTCGTCCAGTGGGCTGCGGTGATGAGGTAAAGCTCGGTCGCGGCATATGTGGGATCTGATCGATCTGGCGGCGTCGACTACGACCGGGATCGTAGTATTGGATGCTCTCATCAACGTAGTCACGCCGAGATCGCGTTCTCGCTTACTAACAAGCGGTGCCAAAGAGGCTTGGGCGCCATCATTGCGGCCGCACGTCGGCGGCGGCCGCGTCCCGTAAATCTACATCTGATCACTCGCGAGGAGTGGGAGAACACGGCCTTCAAGCGGTGAGGGCGTTGATGACTTTGCTCTCCGTCTCAACACTGCATTGCGAGAAGATGGTGCGGTTCGGCGGCGACACCTCACGGGAGAGGCGTGGAAAAGCTCTTCATTGCGTCCCGAAAGTACAAGCGGATGGCTCGCTCGTCGAGTCTCTGCTGGACCTCTCCGATGATTGATCGAGGCGTTGGGTCGCCTCAAGGTTGTTAGCGATGAGCCACGGCGCTCTCGGGACCCGTCACCATTGGCGGGAAGCTCCTCCTCGCTCGAAGAGCGATGAAGGCGGCGGCCCGAAGTGACAGAAGAAGGAGCCTTCTTCCTGACAGCGGCGCAAGCGTGGCAGCGGCAAGCCGCGCAAAAACGCCAGCGAGGCGCGAGGGCGTCTTAGAGGTGATGGCCGTGGAAGCGCCAGTAGCGGCATTGTAGCGGCCGAAGCAGGCGGCTCTTGCCAAGCTGCGGCAAGCACGGTCATTGGGCCAGAATTGTCGGCGACCACAGCAGCAGACGAGGCCAGCGTCGCGCGGAGGAGGAGGAAGCGGCCGGCTCTGTTCATTGCTCATCACGAGCATCGAACTACCTCGGCACCGCCCGCGGCGACTCTCCTCCACGCGTGGTGAGCCAAAGCACGCGCCCTCCTCGGCGGCGGTTAAACAGCGACAAGACCGGCGGATGGTTATGAATATTGTATATATATTGAAGAGGCCCAATGGGCATCCGCGTTGAGGAACTCCGTCATCGAGGATATATTCAAAGCGGAGATAGGCCACCTTCGGATGGGACACAAGACTAAACCCTAATACAATAGGAAATATTGTAAATAACCTTACATCCTTAACACACCCCCTCAAATGCAAAGCGTATGCAATAGCATTGCATTTGGAAAGGGTTGACACTAAAATATGAAAAATCAAAATCCGAGTCTTGATAATTTCGTCGTAGCATGCAGCTCTTGGAAAATATATCGATAAAAGATCTCCCATCCGATGTCGTGCGTATCCCCAACCCTGACCATAAAGCACAAGGTGCGAATCCGCGCAAAGTCGAAATATTGTAAATAACCTTACATCCTTAACACACCCCTCAAATGCAACATGACGAAGAAGATGATGAAACCGACAAATACATATAAAACTGTCAAGTCAAGTCGAATAGAAATAGATAGAAGCATGGTGGCGCAGATCGAAGCCCAAGGCGCGCGTAGCGGTGCATGTGAAGCGCAATAGAGACACGAAGGCAGAAGCGCAATAGAGACGCAGTGCACAGAAGCGCAATAGAGACGCAGTGCACAAGAAGCACGGCGGCCTTAAAAGCTTGGGGCGACGGATCTGCAGCGGCCAGAAGAAAAGAGCAGCGGCTACGGCCATGCCAAAGAAATTCCTATACTTCTATGACTGACAAACAATTTGTGGACTCGCATGGCTTAGACGAGCTCACAGATAAAGTGATACGGACTTGGGTGGACGCAACGGAAGCAACGACACAAAGAACTCAAATATAACTAGCAAAACTAGCAGTAGCAGCAAGCATGCAGTCGGGTTCATATCTCATCTAGCCGATGCAAGCGAGAGCGACAAGGTTGATCATCGGTATCCACGCTGGTGAGAGCGCTCAGTGGAGGTGAAGACCAAGAGGCCACCCCGAGGTTGACCGTGGCAGCGACAATCGTGTCAGCAAGGGCGCTCCCGAGGAGTAAAGGCTTAGCTAGAGCCCACCGATCCAAATAGAAACCAGGAGGCGACAAAAGGATGGAGGCAGGCACCGCTTACGAGACGATGACAGGCCCGGGACGTCCTCCCCAAGTACTTCAAGCACAACAACTTCTCCAGCTTCGTGCGGCAGCTCAACACCTACGGATTTAGGAAGATCGTGCGGACTGGTGGGAGTTCTGCTTCGATTCTCATGGAGCATCGCCGGCGTGGTCGATGGCGTTGCGCACGATCTTCTCCTCGACCGCGACGGCGCAAGCTGGACAGGCAGCGCCACCGTAAGTAGCGTCGACCTTCTTGATGGCATATTGTAGGCCGTAGTAAGCGTCACGGGCGGGCGGCCGCCGTCGCTAACCGCCGTCCGGCATGCTCGTCGACGCGGCACGCCGACCGACGATGCCAGTGCACGACGCCGCCCACATGGTTGGTCGGATCTCTCCGTGCGGCGATCGATCGAATCGATCGGAAGGAATTCGACGGCCGGTTGGGGATTTGGGACACTTTGGGAAACGCGTGTTGGGGAGGAGATCTGGGCCATCATGAGCGGCGAGTTGATGAGGCGGAGCAGGCGGGCGAGGACGGCGCTGGCAACGCTCCTCCCCCGCCGTTCTTGGAGGTGACGTGCAGGAGCTCCGTCAAGGTCCGACGGTTCACGGCCGGGACAACCGCCCGCTATGCACTGCACGTCGTCCACCGCCCCGTGCCGTGAAGGAGAAGGCCGCCCCCGGGAGTGAAGATGGCTCCTCCCGGGGGTAGCGGCGGCAACGGCGCCGGCCGGACGCTAGGAGGCGGCGAAGGTAAGAGCAAACCCTAACCCTAACCTAGCTCTGATACCATGTTATGAATATTGTATGTATATTGAAGAGGCCCAATGGACAATATATATAGGGTACACAGGGGACACAAGACTAAACCCTAATACAATAGGAAATACCGTAAATAACCTTATATCCTTAACACATACTACATGTGAAAATCTCATATATCTAATTAACAATCATAGCAACAAGCCTGCTTGGCTGCTTTTTTTCTCTCTTTGAGAAGCAGCCTACCATTGTGCGACAAGTAAACAAACATATTTTTCAATTCATTTAGCGTTTTATTTAGCTTAAAGTAAACAAACCTACTGAAATCAAACAAAGAAAATTTCTTTGCCTATTACTAGCAGCAAAGACCAAAGAATAGTCTTGTGATTCAGTTCCTCAGATAAAAAAGACAGAGGGCAGAGCTAACCTTAAGCTCAATATCAACGTATTCAGCTCCCAGTTCCATTGCCAATAGAAGTGCCTCAAACCGAGGTTCGTCTTCGCCTTCATATTCGCCTCCTTCCCACTTCGGCCTATGCAACCAACATTAAACAGTATATTTAGCTTACGAACGCTGAAAATATCCTGAAAGGTGTATACAAAGTTGACCAAACACAACTCGAATTGTTCTTTGCTATGATGATACAAGGCACACTGAAAATCAAATTTGTTCCCATTCAATTATACTTAAACCCCCTATAATTCCCTATAAATCCCACGATTCCCAATCTAATCCCGAACAAGAACCCCACTCAGGCAAGAAGAATCGGACCCCTCCCCACCAAACCCCAACCCCGAGCGAGGCGGCCAGGCCCACCTGTAGGTGACGAGGGCGGGGAGCGGGCGGGGTTCGGCGAAGAGGACGGGCAGGTCCCGGCGAGGCGCGAACCCGGCGAGGCGGTCGAGCCGGAGCTCCGCCACGTCGGCGCCGAGCGCGGCAGCGGCTGCCACCTCCGCCGCCATCTCCCACGGCGCCCGCGCCGTCGCCGGCACGCAGAGCAGCGTCCGGGGCCGCGCCACCGCTGCCAGATGGACCACGGCCGACACCGCCACCGCTGTCGCCATCGTCGGAGGAAGATTCGGGTGTCGCGGGGTTGGTGAGATGGGAGTTTAGCTTTTTGGCAAAATTGGCTAAAATTATGTCGGTGGCAGTTGGACATTTCCAAATTTTGTTTTTTTACTAGCAGGGTCGTACGTTGCAACGGGACTATAAAAAAATTCAAATAACACATAAAAAAAAATTATATCAAACACCTCATAATTTATAATTCAGAACTAAACCCCCGCCCCCCGTCACCACCAACTGACGGTTCTTTTTCCATGCGGACAGCGGTTTGACGTGGGGTGGGAGGAGAGGGGAAGACAAGCGAGGCGACGGTTCTTTTTCATGTGTGCGGCCATTTATCGTGGGGTGGGAGGAGTAAACTCAGAATTATAGTAGTTAAGATAAAATGCTGCAATCCTGCGTCTCTTTCTGAAATTATTATTATATTATTTCCGGCCGAACGAGAAGAGAAAAGATCGTTGAATTATTGGTTTTGCGCTTCAGATCACCTGGCCCAACCGATAGGCCCACATGTCATATTCCTCTTCTTCCTTCACTTCTTCCTCCCCAACCTTCTCATCTCCCACATATGGCGCCACCGACAGACAGCCAGCCACCGAAGCAAAGCATGACACTCTCTGTCTTTTTCTTCACCATCACCTTCTCCCACCTCTCCCTCCCCTCCATCACCAAGCCCTACCCGCTCCCTCCCCTCCGCCTTCTCCCCTTCCCTGCCGCGTGCACGCCGCATGCCTCACCCTCTCCGCTACCGCTGTCGACCCAGTCGAGGTGGCGGAGGCCACCGAGGATGTGGTGGCCATGGAGGAGGAGGCAGAGGAGGACGAGCTGTCTCGGGGTAGCGCTGCTCAAGTACGTGAAGCAGTGACTACCAAGCGAGGAGGAGGTGTGGGAAAATCTGGCTATCGAGTCCGCCGAGAACCTCATTGTTGTTGCCGGATCCAGCGTCTCCCTCCACTTCAGCCACCAGATCTGGTGAATTTTTTTACTGTTCTGGCGTATTTCTCCCCTTCGGCCGTCGGATTTCCTTTTGTGGAGATATGCCCCCAAAACTTTGTACAGGTGATGATTATTTCATTCTTCTTATAAAAAAACTCTTGAAATTTCTTGTATATGATGAATTCGTGTGAAGATGAAATTTCTTGTGCCCAATGAACTTCTTCTGAAGATGGATTTCTTGTACCGATGCGATTTATCTAGTTGAATTTCCCCCATCCAATTGGTATGTGTTCTTGTTCTTGAGATAGTTGGATTATTTTTTTTCAATGAATCATTATTTCCATGAAATGTCAACAAAAACATGAAGATGAAATACAAAAATGTAACTTATTCCAGTTTCTTGATGATGATTTCCTTTGCATTTCGTTGGAGGTGAAATTCGAAAAATGCAAATTTCTTTTCTGAATGGATTTGAACATGGAGAAGAACATAAACATGAGCAACATGAACATTCAAAAAAAATTGTTCTGTTAAAAATGCTTAAGAGAATTTCAAACCATGTGTCAATGATGTAGTTTGGGTGATAGTTTAGATGCGGTCTGATTCAACAAACCGAAATGGATTGAATATCTTCTTTTTTTTGAAGGTGAAAAATGGAAAAGGCAACAAAATAATGTTACAAAAGACCTCCGTCCATTCAAACTTTACTTGATTTTTTAGCACCGTGTATTCGTACATAGTATTTCTCTTCACAAGAAATTTCATATGTCATTGGGCCGCTATCTCCTCTCCACTGCTCTCCTCCACGTCAGCATCAACACCCTCCTCAGTGAGGAGTTGGGAGAGAGAGAGAGAGAAGTACATGACATGGAGAAGGAATAGGGAGGAGGAAGAAGAGAAGGGCATGATGGCTATTTTAAATTGTTTCTCCTTCAAAACAACGAATAATATTATTGTAATGGTCTCAGTGTCCCACGAAAAAATGCACAAAATTTTAGTGTCTTTCGACAAAAACATGATATTTGGGTGTCCAATAGCCAATAATACAAAATTGTGATGTCATGTGGCCAATTTTACCTTAGCCTTTTGGATTGTAGCTGTGCAGCTCTATCCTTCTATGCGGCCTGTGGAATCTGAGGTGGCGTGTCTCCATTGGAGTAGGTCGTGTTCTACCTAGAATGGGAGGCATGGACATGCTAGATTAAGCCGCCTAGCTAAAAATATCTCCTATTGCTAAAAATATGTATTTACCCATTCGAAAAACATGTATTTTGGCTATTTCAATTCTATTTAGAAGCACTGCTCTCAAGAAAAAATTATGATAGAGATATGTCTCCCTAGTCTATGAACCTTTTCTTGTCTAGAGTACAATTATGCAAACCAAAGCACAAGATCACGACGAGGTATAAATCAGTCTTGTACACTGTATACTCCATCTCATCACAAGACACTTCTTTAACCACTAAATTCTTTTATTATATATTAAAAAAGTTATAAAAGTGCAACATTATTAAAACATTTAGCAACAAATTCACTAGTATCATTTTTATATATCCAAACCAAGTGATCAAAATTTATAGGATTAGACTGCACGCATTCTAGGGTGTCACTCTTTTGTAACCGAAGGGTACATGCATGCTACCGTGCTGGTATGCATGCTGATCGACTCACTTGTACGTAGGCCTGGTAATGGGTTGGGTTGAAATGGGCGAAGCGGGTTGGGTTTCAATTTAGGTTAGCTTTGGGTGGGTGGAAATGGGTTGAGACAGCTAACGGGTTGGTTTGGTTTGGGTTTGCATTAAAAACAGGTTGGTTTGGTTTGATATGGGTTCTAAAAATTCGGGTTCGTATGGGTTGAACACATGGGTTCGCATGAGTGGGTTGGCATGGGTGATGGGTGGGAGAGGGGTCAGGGGTGGCATACGAGCTGTTAACTCAAGTTGAGCTAGGAATTTTTACCGCATATAGCAACTTTTGAAGTGATATTTGTAAGATTAACCACCACACGACCGTATTTATAAATTTAGCACAGTTGCCGCACGACCACCATGCGGGAGCGCTCCCCGCCTGCCACCTCACCCCATTGTCGCACGGCCGCCTTGCGGCAACACCGCCACCGCTGCCACATACCCCTCCTCGCCTGCCTCACTGCCACATCACCCTGTTGCCACATGGCGGGCGTGCAGCAACGCCCCACACGGTGCCACGTGTCGTAGGTTAGGGTTACTTAGGATTTAGTCGGTTTCTGAAATTAGGGTTTTGCGTCTGTTTGTATGAATTTTTAAATATAGCAAACGAGTTCCAAAAACCACAAAAATTTATGTGGAGCCTCTCGACACATTGTACTTGCTTGTGTAAATTTTCTATAATTTTATTCCATCAGAATTTTTTCACAATTTCGTATAAGTGTATTGTTTGTACAAATTTGCAAATATAGAAATTGAGCTAAAAAAAATTATGAATTCTATTTTGAAGGCATCTCACGTAGTGGACTTGAATGTGTACTATTTGGATAATTTGATATGTGTTCTAGAATTGTAAAATTTAGAATTTTGATCGCGAAAGTTTGGATTTTAGATTTCAGAAATTAGGGAAAGCTGCATTGCAACTCCATTCGAGGTGTCGATATACAATATGGTGCAGGAGTACACACATAACAACCAAAATACATGTTTAAATATAGGAAAACAAAATATGAATACAAATATACCCAAACATAATGACATAACACGGGATATACCAAAGTCTATAAAGTTTGTGCTTGAACTGAGATGAAGGAGGACGGGGTATTATCACATGTAACCCGATGAAATAGAACACTTTTTGTTAATTTAATAGTCTACTGTGGATGATATTCTATAATATTGTACTGTACCATAGACTAGATAAGCTTGTGCATGGACCAGCTGAGGAAAATGTGTGGCACGCAGATCATATAACGATTTACCGTAACCTCTGACCCGTATGCATTTTGAGGCTACAGTACATCGTTATACACTACTACAGAACACGTCATCACAGACGGTTCGGAACCGTCATCACAGACGGTTTCCGAACCGTCTATATTTATCGTCTGTGATAACAGCGATTACCGAGCACGGTTCAAAACCGTCTGTGATAACACTTATCACGAGCGGTTTTAACGAAACCGTACGTGATAACCACTTATCACTGAGCGGTTTACGTTAAAAACCGCTCGTGATAACCAATAATCACGACGGTTTTTAACGTAAACCGCTGCGTGATAAGTGGTTATCACAGAGGCGGTTTACGTTAAAACCGTCGTGATAATCACTTATCACGGGCGGTTTACTTTAAAAACCGCTCGTGATAGTGGTTATCACGAGCGGTTTTTAAATAAACCGTCGTGATATGTCTAGTATCACGAGCGGTTTTCTTTAAAAATCGTCGTGAAGAAGCTATTACCACGAGCGGTTTTATGTTGAAACCGCTCGTGGTAATAGCCTTCCTGCACGGTTTCAACATAAAACCGTCGTGGTATCGAAGCGACCCTAGCTACATTGTTTGTTTGTTTTTGGCCACCTCAGAATTGCTAGCCATGCCCTCGAAAATAAGCATGTACAAAAAGCAGATACATCGCAGAGAATCAATTGTTGACAACTCAAATTTACCATTACTCAAAATAAATTAATAAAGATCGAATTTGTTGAAGTATTTTGCTATAGTTGTACAATTGGATTACAATTAAATCAATTGTTTGCGTGAATCTGGGTCGGTGATGGAGTGAAACTCTCCTTTGTTAACTATTTACGTCATGATAAAGGTGCATAATGCCTCGAACTTCCACGAGCTCTTGCTTAGCGAGTCCATATAAATCTATTATCAAACCCCGCCGCTAGGTCAAGAAAAATGGTAAGGATATATATTTGAATTTACAATTACAAAAAATTATTTGAGATTGACAAACCTCCGGATTCTTCATCTTAGCACTAATGATTTTTTGCATATGATGGCAAGCGTAGAATGCACATAGCTCATCATTTTTTTTGGCGACCTTTGCAAAAATAGAATTACATATGTACGTATAGTCATTGAAGACAAATTTTTATGAAGTATGATATATATAGGATTATTGTGTTGTAGCGCAGCGTCTAGGAAATTTAGTCTGTGTGTTAGTTGGTATTTGGATCCATTGTATCTTCCTTGTTGGCTAACATAGGAGATGAGCGAACTACATAATTGAAAAAAGTTATCCTCGGGCATTTCAAGCGAAGGAAGACTACAATAGAGTTATGTATGGAGGAAATGATCATACTTGTCGAGTATTCCTTGCGAGAATCTTTCAAGTCGTGATCGTTTACGACTAGGGAATCAAGATATATCACGTTGTTCCTCTTGGGTATAATGACTAAAAGGATCGATGGTACCTACTCATGTATGTCGCTATAACTATTAAACCTAAGTACAAATGAAATTTGAATAGCAAATAGTGAAGCACTTACCCTGGTTGTAGGGCACCAAGATGTAGTCCTTGCGATTACGAAGAAGCAATGGCGTCGTTATATAGTTCTCGGCGAAGGTCGCGTCGCTTGGATGGTTTGCATAGATACCACGTGTGGGTCGAGGAAACCACGGTTCTCGCCCTTCCCGGGCATTTTTCATCATGTATCTATACATAAGCAATGAGTTGCGATATTTATCGGTATTACATGAATGTAGAACTTGATTGTACACACTTACGATGTCCAACATCGTAGAAGCGGCGTCGAGGGCTTGAGATTGAATAGGTTGAATAAGTCGTTGAACCCCACCACGAAGTTGCGGCCGTTGAAGAAATGCTCATCCTTGTATGCGACGGTGATTCGATGATCGCACCCTTCTTTGCGGTATTCCGCAAGTACGTGCATGCAAAGCGACAAGCAAATCGGCGTGGGCTAATTGTGCATTAGAGCACTGCGGTTTTCCGATGGAGTACTTCCGTGCTTCGGGACTTGGGAGGCGGCTTAATGTTCGTCGATTTCGATTTGGCCTTAACGATTGGCGGCGTCTTCTGCGAGACGACTCGGGAACCGCACGGTAGCACGCTTTTGTTGTTCCTTGGCGTCTTCTCCACGGGAACCGATGAGGTGGCCTTCGAGGCGAAATATGAGGTGGAGTCATGGAGGTTCGTTGGAGAGGAATGGTCTGTCGAGATTGCGGCCTTCTTTGGGTCGGGGCGATGTCCGTCTTGGGCCATTGGATAAAGCCGCACGGCATCCCCTAGTGTTGTGATCTCTTCGTTCGGGCGAATGTCGGCGGGACGGCCATGAAATGTTGATGTACCATGTCCACCTCCACCCTTGCGTAACCATGCGCCCACCGACACCGTCTTTGCCTTGCTCCTTCTGGTATGGATGCACCATCCCCTTGACCTCAATAGGAATGGACCCAACTAACCTCGGTTGGAGCTTGCAGCCGTCGGCTCCTACAAAGCGACACGCAATTAGCTAAGGCGTCCTATAGGTCTATCTTTGGTGCATTCCATAGATGTACATTACCTTGATGCGGTCTATCGGTAATTGGTCGTCGTCATGTTCAAAATTATGCGTGGACGCGACACTACTCGATGTCGAGGACTTGTTCCCGCAATAACAGGGGCGGCTTGCGACCGGTTGCGGAGTACTTGATTCAATTGATCCTGCAAACTTGCTATCTGTCCTTGAAATTCTGCCTTAAGCAGTTCCAACTGATTGTCGTACTCGGCCTTGGATCTCTTCCTACTTCTATACATGAAGTAGTCGTCTGCGAATCCATGTACCCAAGGTACGTTAACCCCCTTGCCTCGCGTGCGACCCGGGTGCTCCTTGTTTCCTAGGGCCGTAGATAGTATATCCTTCTCCCTGTGTTCTTGGAAGGAGCCTTCGGAAGTTTGGGCAATCAATTCACGCTGCAAGAGGTCATCATGTTATTATAGTCACTATGAAGTTATGGACTTATAAACAAGTAGGTAGTTCGACATATTTACCACACGTTGGGACACTTCCTCGTCCGCCGGGTTTGGGAAAGTGACGCTGCCATCAGACGAGACTTTGCCCTCGCTTTTAACGAGTGCACGGAACGCGGTGTGTGATATCGGAAATAGATTCTCCTCCTCCGCCTCCCATTGCGCGGATTTAGCGCTGCGTACCAGTGCCGAGTGCGTGGGGTGAGTGTTTCGTGCTGGATTGCTTTGTGCGCCGCACTTTGCTCCTTAAATTCATCCGTCGTCTTCATAGCCACAAAGGCGTTCCATGTTTCCCGCGTCAAGAATGGAAACTTCGTGAAGGGCGTCTCACTCTTGTTCATGTACTGCGTGACAAGAACGCTCTTGAAGGTCCTCCACGCGTGACACATGGAGAGCAAGGCATGCCGCTCGACGCGTTTCATGTACATTTCGGGATAGTGAACACGCTTGAAAGGTCTTCCCACAAAGACGCGTCTCGATCTTTTGTCAGAGACTTCCACTTTGGTATGGTGATAGGGACCTTTTCCCTTGCAAGTATCCCGCAGATGGTCCGAATCTCGCCCGATGCCGGGGACTCATAGGGACTAGCGTCAGCGACCTCCGTGATGGTCGATCGGCCGTGAGCAATTCGATATTCCTCTACCATCTCTCTTATGTATCTCATGGCGTCGGTGACGTGGCGAAGACAGTGCCTCGCCATCTCGCTTACTTCCTATCTATATAAGTTACGTGCATAATTAATCAATGCGAGATGGTTTTGCACACAAAATACATATAATTTCTTAGCAAACTATGCACTAAGGATATCTTGAACCCCTTGCAAATAGAACTGAACACCTAGCTCCCAAAATAGGAATTTATCACAAGATGTGGCTTTCCATTCCTATCATCATAAATAATACAAAATGTCAACACAGACAACCACAAAAAGCGAAACAAACTAAGCACAACCACCAATTTTGTCATTCTCATGGCAGACATTTAACCAAATTGACTTTGTCTAGAAATTGCATTGTCACTTTTATATAACCAAATTGAAGAACCCATCGATGGATAAATTAATGGAGCAGTTTGTTTTTTATGCAATTGCCAGGTAGGGGCCGTCAATTTCTTTCCTGTTTTTTTACTCGTAACACCTTGTCTTTCAGTTAGTTTCTCCAAATTTTCTCATATGTAGTAGTCTTTGATTGATAAACTCAGACGATACATAAGATGCCGCACTAGTGAGAGTTGATTAAGGAAGGTCAACTACTAAATTTGTCGCATCGGTAGAAAAGTCTTTGGTGTGATACAATACTCCTCCGCTTTTTTATTTGACTCACATACAGGAATCCATGGCGTTAAATTTTCTAAAGTTTGATCATCAATATATTTAAAACCATCTAGATTGGCCATGCGAAAACTATATGATCAGTAGATTTGTTGTTAAAAATACTTCCATAACATTATAATTTTACTACTATATCTTAATGTTAAGTTATAAAAAGTAACGGTCAAAGCCGCATCTCAGAGACCGTAAAAAATCAAAATGGATGGATGATCCCGTAGGCGCTAAGAGCTAGTCGGGTGACAGACCAGCGTCTAAATTTAACGCCATTGTTTAGCACTACAATTTATATGATGGGAACAGCACAGACATTGTTGGTCCATATCAACATAAATCCAACATTGTTTGACGATCGACGAATACACTGCGAGCTACTTCAAGATCGATCGATCGATCAATTGCTTCCTCATATACATGCGCCACATGTTTGTCGAATAAATCTCATGTACCGTGGATTACATATATGTATGTACACTAGTTTGTGTGGGTCGATCGATGTATATGTGCATGCTTATTTGGAACTCATGATCATTATTCATGAGAGATGTATTGTTGTTGACAAATGAAATTAATTCCTAGTGGCACACCGATGACAAGGCTTCCTACACGCATGCATGTGTTAGTGACACATCGATACAATTTGCCAACTCACAACATGTGTATAGTGTTACATATATACTAAGCAATCTTTCTTCCATTTGCATTATTCACTTTACCCCGGCCTCTTTCATTGCACTATAGAGACCATGATATCTAGGGGTGATATCATTGTCTCATCACCGTCTTTGGATAGTGTGTGTATCCAGTGTGTGTGTATATACGTAGAGAGAGAGAGTGTGTGTGTGTGTGTGTTTACGTCAATATCTCTATAATATTGAAGAGCTTAAGTGCAAAAAATGCAGTGAGGTCTACTGACCTTCCTAGGACCAAATGTCAGCGGGATCACCAGACAAGTCTCTAATGCAATTCAACATTACCCGAGCAGGGTGGAATCGAGCTTACCCGAGCAGGTGGCGGTGGCGGAGGTGGCCGGGCTCGGGGAGGCGCGGGGTCGGGGGAGGAGGGGCGCCGGGGTGGGAGGCGGGGTCGAGGAGGAGGCGCCGGGGTGGGAGGCGTTCGGAGGCAGCGGCCGGGCTCGGGAGGCGCCGGGTCGGGAGGAGGCGCCGGGTCTGGGAGGAGGGGCGCCGGGTCGGGGCGGCGCGGAGAGGGCGTTCGAGGCGATAGGGTTAGACAAAACCCTATCGTCTCGAACCTTATATAGTCAAGACGCATCACAGACGGTTCTAGAGGGAAATGCGTGATGCGTATACATCTGAGACGGTTCCCTCTAGAACCGCTCGTGATGCGTAAACATCCTGACGGTTCTTGATAAACCGTCTGTGATGTGTACGCATCACAGACGGTTCTTGGGAAACCGTCTAGAACCGTCTGTGATGCGTAAACATCACAGAAGGTTTAGACTTACACAGAAATCCCGACATTCCACAATATTGCCAACATAATTTCTACCAATCGTCACTTTCAGGATGTACCTGCAAACATAATAAGTATGCATTTGGTCTTCATAGATAGTGTTAATTTATTTGTTGATCTTTGCACATCATGCAAGCTATTCTTGTTATGAGGAATGCAAAGCATTGTAAAATGTCGTTCTTACCTCAATCTGACATTTGTTCCATTATATGACTCGTATGGCATTTCAACTGTTGATATGAAATAGATTTACATATAAACAATAGCTAATTTAAATGAAATAGTGCTAAGTTATATGTCATCATTTTTAGTTAAGGGGTCACATGAATAAACCTTGGGCACTTCACTAATGCTTTAGTGAGCATATTATACATAAAACAGTATAATATTTGGAAAGCGCAGTTTTTGGATGAACTTCCAAGATGGTGTTTTTAGCATTAGTTAATTATAATGTAAAGCCCAAAAGTTTAGCAAGATTTAAAGCATGCTAGGCAAAAAAAAAAAGGAAAAAGGAACAGACAACAAGAATTCCAAAAAGCTACACGAATATCTCAACGGAAAAGTTATTGGCATATCGTGCAATAGTATGTTCAAAATGACTCCAAGAGAGAACCTACCCAATGAAGTGAAGTCGTAGAAGGGTGTATCCTAAGGAAGATAGACCTATCGGTAACCCTCTTGACGTGCAATTTGGCGATGCCCTCCTAATCTCCAACACTATCTTTGTATTCTAACAAGTTTGAAGGTCACATCCCAACTTCCCTAGGCAATGCAAGGGACAACCAAGGCATGTATGAACTGTTGGATAAGCAGTATGATGACAAGTTTGAGTTCAAAAGTTCATATCTAATTCAACTCAACATTACCATGAATATCCACATTGACATCAATATTAAAGATCACAAGTCCATAACACAACACATGACAATGGAATAAATAAATTAATTACAATGGAGTAATTAAATTCTTAATTAAAATCTGACCCTTCATGATGATCGACGCATATAGCTAGCTTCCTCTTTGGGTTCTTCCTCGAGCGATCTTAGTCTCCAAAGGTGGCAACTCGTCAAATTGATTGTATTCTTCCTCGTCCACTACATTCTCAACTCCGACAATCCTCCTTTTCCATGAAGAACTACGTGGCGCTTCTTATTTGCCGGTCGGTTACATAGAAGACTTGAACAACTTGGTTGCTTGATGCGAATGGTTCGTCTTTGTATCCGACACGTTCGAGGTCCACGGTAGTGACGCCGTGCTTGTCGACCTTCACTGTGGGAGATGGACCAATGGCACCGAAATAGGGGATCTTGAAAAGCACGTAGTCGATCTCCCATATCTCCTCTATTTGCCCATAGTACGAGCTCCTCGGCCCATCAGTCTTGAATGCATCTATCACGGACACATTGCTCGCAGACCGTGCTCTTCCTATCCCGAGTGCCAGATAAAATGTGTACCCATTTATGTCGTATCCTTGCCATGTGACAATTGTAAAATGTGGCCCTCTTGCCAACCATAGCGTATCATCACTTGATGACCTCCGAGTGATTCGCACCTTTAACCATTTGTTGAACAAGCGGTTGCCAGTTCTCTCGTGATCCAAACCTCCGACCGGTGCGGATTACATTGGCGTACCATGTCTTTGTGCTCGTCGATGTATGGGGACACTTGGGTCATGTGTTGCAAGACCGTGAAATGGGCTTGAGCGTGCGTATCGGATCGGAGTGATTGATTTCCTTCCGATGGTCCCGATACCATCAGTCTCCCCTCATGGCGAGATAGAGGCACACCAATCGGATCCACGAGCCATGTAGTCGACGCAGAACTCAATGACCTCTTAGTTGCATAACCTTCGATGATCGCCCTCGGTCGAGATCGATTCCGTCGTAGGACTTGAGAATTCCCATGTACCTCTCGGCGGGTACATATGGCGTAGAAACACAGGTCGCATATCTTTATCTCTTTCACAAGGTGAACAATGAGATGGACCATGATATCGAAAAATGACGGAGGGAAATACATCTCAAGATGACCGAGTCGTCACTACCTCGACTGCAGAGCATCTAGTCCTTGGGGATCGATGACCTTACGAGCAATTGAGTTGAAGAAATAACACGACCTCAAGATTGCCACTCGGACCTTGTTGGCAAGATACTCCTAATTGCAACAGGAAGCATTTGTGTCATCGACTACGACAATCATGCGACTTCATACCAATTAATTTCAAATCTTGCATAGAAACAAGTTTCTTAATGTTAGCGGAGTAACCAGACGGACTTTCACACCGTGCAAGCTCGCGCAGATTCATTTCTCGGCCTTGGGCAGAGTGTAGCAAGTCGGGGAAGATGCGTTAGTCTGTATCGGTCTCTTTCGGTGCTAACTCGGTCCTTATGTTCATATCGACCAAGTCACGCGCATGCGTTAACACCATCCTTTGTTTTGCCACTAATGTTGACAAGAGACCAATCAAGCTATCACATACATTCTTCTCTCGTGCATAACGTCGATGCAAGGGCGAACTTCTAAGTACTCCCAATAAGGCAAGTCCCAAAAAATTGACCGCTTCTTCCGGATGTTCTTCTCACGGGTTCTTAATTTCGTCCCTTCCCAAGCACAACATCGATATCCTTAACCATATCATAGACCTCTTTCCCACTAAAAGCCCTTGAAGTCGAACCGTCTTCCTTATTTCCGTCGAATTGTTTCTTCATCTTGCGGTATGGGTGACTCCTCGGAAGGAACCTACGGTGGCGATATACGATTTTGTGAGTTGTTCGACCATACACTCTCCGTAGCATCTAGCGGCAAGCGAGACGGGCTTTGGCTCCTTTTATCTTGAAGCCCGACAGTTACCAAGGCGGGAAAATCATTGATGGTGCGAACAACATGGCGCGTAAAGTGAAGTTCTCTCGTTTATACGCATCCCATACACTGCACCTTCGTTCCACAAAGTGTCACAAGATCTTCCAAACAATGGTGCTAGGTACACATCAATATCATTCCTGTGTTGCTTGGCCCTTGGATAAGTAGTGACATCAAAATGTACTTCCGCTTCATCTGAGCCAAGGAGGAAGGTTGTACATACATAGATTCACGGGCAGTGCTATGTCGGTGCTCATGTTACCGAAAGGATTCATTCCATCCGTACTCAACCCTAACCTTATGTTCCTCGGTTCAAGCACCGAACTCTTCAAGCTCGATCGAAGTTTCTCCTTTGGCGAGAATCGCAGGTGTCTTAGCTTTCCATCTCTCTTACGCTCCTCGAGTGCCAACGCAGCAATCTTGCCTCCTTTGGGTTCGCAAATAAGCGCTTCAAGCGTGGGATTATAGGTAGATACCACAACATCTTAGCAGGAGGTCCTTGCTTCACCTTAGCGATATTTTGGCGCTTGTATCGGGATGCTTTGCACACGGACAATAATGCATGTCCGCATACTCTTTACGGTAGAGGATACAATCGTTCGGACATGCATGTATTCTTTCTACTTCCATTCCCAATGGGCAAATAACCTTCTTTGCTTGATAGGTGGTCTTTGGGCAACACGTTTCCCTCCGGAAGGATGTCCGCTAGGAGACCTAATAACGCCGTGAAACTCTTATCGGACCAACTATTGCTTGCCTTCAATTTCAGCAGTTCAAGCACGGTTGACAACCTTGTGTATTCCGGCTTGCGACCGGGGAACAAAGGTCTCACCGAGTCCTCCCTTAAGCCCTCGAATTTACAAAACTCTCTCACTTTGTAGTTATCTTACGCATCGCGTAGCATCCGATCCAGTTGTCATCGTGCCCCTATCCTCATCAAAAGCACGATCCACATCCAGGCAAATCGTTGACTTCCTCGGCGATGTCGTCATTATTAACTTCGGTATAATCTGCTCTTCACCGTGGATGGTCCAACATGTATACCCTTTTTGAAACCCTTGAATCAAGTGCGCTTCGATCTGCGCGCGTTGTTAAACATCTTGATTACGCAATCAATGCACAGACGATTACATAAAATTTATCCCTTCTTCAACATATCACCTTTCGGTGGCTCTTCTAAAAGCAACCACGCCATTAATGTAATCTTGACTCACACGGTTCACACCGTACATCGATTCGATCCATCTACAATACGCATGTAACAAATTAGTGTCAAATTGATTAGCGATTAATTTATAGCAAACGAAAATGTGAAATATAAACTCATTCTCCAACATTTGTATCTAAGGTTATTGAAAGAAAACTCTTCACTAGTTATGTACCACACGGTGGCATAGCGTAGCCATGCCTACGACCACAACCATGATCCTACCTCTCGACAATCGATATCTATCTCAATTGAACAATCATGCAACCCAAATATAGGCATCACCTCATACAACACTTATTAACCTAAAATACCGGAACAGTAAATGCAATATTGCTTGACCCAAACCCCACCTGCATCGTGAACCGGTTAGTAAATTTTATTTTTAAGCCAATTAATTATCCTAACTCAAATTTTAGTGATTATTAGACCTAATTCAATTTTATAAAGTTACCACTCCTAAGTCAAATTTTAGTTCATTAGTTATAAGGTTTCAAAACTAAGATTTGCGAGGCTAATATTATTTATTCCAACATTGCGGTGCAAGATCATGTGCTCATACCGGTATTAGAGGAGGAGCGCAGGTGGAGGAGCCGCGAGGTGGAGGAGCTAGAGGCAGGAAGTGGCGCTGGAGCGGTGACCTGTGTGATGAGGAGCTAGAGGCGGAAGTGGCGCAGTTGGAGGAGCTAGGGCAGAAGTGGCGCTGGAGCGGTGAACCTGGCAATACAGATGAGGAGCTAGGGCAGGAAGTGGCGCAGTTGGAGGAGCTAGGGCGGGAAGTGGCGCTGGGCGGTAGACACACTGGCAGATGAGGAGCTAGGCACAGGAAGTGGCGCAGTTGGAGGAGCTAGGCAGGAAGTGGCGCTGGAGCGGTATACACAAGCAGATGAGGAGCTAGGCGAGGAAGGGAAGTGGTAGACCAGTAGCAAGGCGTGAGAGGGATGTCTCGGCTCAATTTATATGAAGCACAGAAATCCTGAGCGGTTCTATTTGTAACCGCTGCGTGATGGGCATTATCACGAGCGGTTCGAAATAGAACCGTCGTGTAACATCACTGAGCGGTTCTATTTGAGAACCGTGCGTGATAATGCCCATCACGCACGGTTCTATTTCGTAAATGCGTGATAGGCCCGCCGCGCTAAAGATAACCTGACGGATTTAATACGCACGGTTCCAAAGGAACCGCGTGATGGGCCGTCTGCTATAGCCTCTTTTGTAGTAGTGGCATTTCCCTCAGTTGGTTCATGCACAAGCTTACATAGCCTGTGCTACATGACAATATTAACGAATATCATCCATAGTAGACTGCTAAATTAACAAATAGTGTCCTATAGCATAAAAAATAGATATCCTATATGAACTACTCAATGCATGTTGATTGGTGTTTGCAGTCTTTTCAAGCTAGTGGCACCTTCGTTGTCTTCCGACATTCCACGTTTTCTAGACACATTGCTTTCTCTACAGGAATGCTTATCTCGGGGCTGTTATTTAACGATGTGTGCAACTGGTCTCTGTGGTGCCATTGCGAGTGCCCCTTGTCTCGGGGCCGCCCACGGTGGCGGCGAGTGTAGAAGTTATCCATGTCCTGCGATTCCATGATGTTAGTGGATCGTACAGTAAGAAGCGTAATATGGATGTAAATTGTATATAACTCACGTCTTCGATACGGAGTGCACCCGGTCAACCGGATACGCTACGACATCGGCCGGTCTCTGTCGAAGGAGCCTTTCCCTTGTCGCAGGACTCTCCACGTCGGGCTGGTATGTCAAAGTCGTCCATATCATGCGATTCCATGATGTAAGTGCACCGTACAGTAAAAAACGTAACAAGGATATAAATTCTTCGTAACTCACGTCATCGATATGGATTACGCCTGGGTGATCAGATACGCTATGGCGGTCGGGCTCAGCTGCATGAGCCTTTCCCTTCCCCTCGTCGCGGGGCTCTCCACGTCGGGCTGGTATTTCGAAGTCGTCCATGTCCTGCAATTCCATGATGTAAGTACACCGGACAATAAAAAATGTCACAATGTTGTAAATTCTTCATAACTCACGTCATCAATATGGATTGCGACCAGGCAATTCTTGGGCTCATTTGGGGCCTCCTCAACAGGGTATGGTACGTAAGGTTTCCACCGCACGAAGGTCTCGGCCCGCATCGAGTAGTTCAGCATGTACTTCTGCTGGATGAACGCCCTGTCGTACATCTCCAGGTCATCGGTCCACTGGAAGAAGTGGCAGCGCATCTTGGACTGCCATTACATGGGGATGAAGTTAAAAATTTATGGAATTCAACGTAGGGAGAGGAAAATCGGTGCGTGCGAAACAAATGGTTACGAGGTGGTGCTCGCACGTGTAGTACGCCCGGGAGGAGGTGTCTGGGTGTGTGGACTAAATGATTTTCGTTGGCTCGCCACACACACACTGCGGGATTGGAAACCGTGGTGGTCCCGGAGCATCTTTCATTGAATAATCTGGGTATTATACATGTTTTGCCTTCTGTGCAAGCCACTTGCGCTTCTACAACAACCTCACGTAGAAGTTTGCTGATGAGTCTGACATATCTGGGTATCGTAGAAGTTTCATTGTACATCACAAAACAAAGCGGATAATAAATTAAATTACAACACTGAAAGACGACCAAATGAGCTCGGTCTATTGGGACAATCCTTCATTGAGTACCCAGGGGTCTTGCTTATCATGCACTTGATTGTACGGCTAATACTGGTACATTGGCTGGCATCCATGTCATTTTGGAAGCGCCATGTCTGCCGTCGCCCCTTCCCTATTCTCTTCAAGTCCATGTTGGGACCCCATTGCACCATGTCTGACAAAAGATCCTTGTAGTTCATTTTCAAGCCATTCGAGTAGAACTCTCCACTCCATGTATCGAAAAGGTGTTGCATGTCGTAGTACTCGAAGATGTACGGCGTAGACATCTGCCTCATTTGTGCACACGCCTTATACACATGCGAGTATGGCTTGTGGAGGAGCTTCGGTTTGTTGTAGGTGCATGTCGCCACATCACCTAGGGTGCATGCCTATTTCCTTCCCCCGGCATGACTGTTGACGTATTTCTGTTAAAGCCTGATCTTGTACTCCGTCTGAGGCCGTCGATCACCAGGATGTCATTCATTCGAACCTTCTTCATCTTTCGGTCCATGTGCCTCTGCATGTTCTCGAACCGCTGCTTACCTTCCTCCATCTGTCGCTTGGATGCGGTGACTCTATTGATGAAATAACCAACCATGCAAGTCCGTGTCTCCTGGACGATCACGGTGATAGGGAGGCATCGCACACCTTTGAGGACGTTGTTGTAGACATCAGACATATTGGTCGTCATAATCCCGTACTGTTTGTGTCATAAAGGAGGGACCATTTCTCCAATTCAGGAGTGTGGCCATTAATACAGTATGAGAAGCTTATGGGTTGCTCTCCCTCCGGAGTGGACTCCCTTGTGTGCCTCATAGTTCGGTGTTCTAGGTCACTCCAAATGGAGTTAAACTTCTACCTCTGGTTCTGGAGACACAATACCTTGAATGTCTTCATAACCTCTTAATTGCGAAACCGTGTGAACAAGTTAGATGCAAGATGCCACATGCACCACCTGGATTGCACGTCGTTCCACTAGTAACACGGATCCATCCCACGCTGCATGGTGTTGATGGCCGCCAACAACCAAGCATTGCGGTCCGTGATTAGGCAGACATTGGGCCGGTCTCCCACCACCGCCCTCTTCACGTTTGCCGGGAACCACAGTGAGCTAGATGTGTTCTGGCTCTCCACAATGACAAATGCCACCGGGAGAAACTGGTCATTCGCGTCAGCTACCACTGTAGTGAGGATAGTGCCCTTGTACCTCCCCATGAGGAAAGTTCCATCCATCGTTAGCACGGGACGATAAAACTGGAAGCCCCAGATGGTCTGAGTGAAAGCCTAGAACACCCAATCCAGTATGAAGTGGTTGGGCCCTTTCTCAGCATCTTCATGGTCAATCTTGTTTATGTACGTGCCGGTGTTTGATTCGGCAATCTAATGAAGAAATCTTGGCGTAAGGTTGTACGCCTCTTCATATGTCCCGCACATGAACTCGATGACCCTTTGCTTGGCTCGTCGGACCTTGCCATAGCTGACAAGATAACCAGCCTAACTGGTGACTTCCGACATCAGCATCTTAGGGGAGACACACAAGTCCACCTCAACTAAGTGTGTGATGAGGCTTATTGTGGATATCGTGGGGATATGTGCATGATCTTAGAGTGATGAGTCAATTGGCAATGGCGTTGTTGGTTTGACGAATCTCGCGTTTTTGAAAAACTTCAGTGTTGTCAGGTCATTGGCGGTCCGACCACCTAGTATCGGTACGGGCCGTAGTGTGGCGATCGATCGGCAATGCTTGCCAGTCCGACTAGCAATGCTTGCCGGTCCGATCGGCCATAGTTAATGATGGAGTTTGTTGCTAGGCCAAAAATAGGTTGTGTAGGCATGAGAGGGGAGTCTCCTGGACGTGGTCACATAATTTTTGGAGCTCCCAGTCAAAAGTTCTATCCATTGGAAAATTTCAAAGAGCTTGCGGATTTTCAAGTTGAAATTTGGCTAAGTCTTTTGGGGCGGTCCGACCGCCGTTATGGAATCGGTCCGACCGCTGGGAAATCGGTCCGACCGGCATGGTAGGGCGGTCCGACCGGCTTCCACTTGGACTTCGGCCATTTTGGCATTGTTGTGTTTTCGTTGTGTTTAATGCATGAGTTTCAATGCTTTATTGTTGCATATTGCATTGTTGAGCTAATGTGGGTCAAGTTGTGAAGAACTTGTTCCCGAAGACGATTTCTTTATCTATTGCTGTGCAGGTGACTGCAGGTCAACGGCGAGGAGGATCGGGACTACGCTTGGAGAGCTAAGGTCCAGAACGATCATGGATGTCGGGTGAGGTCGTGTGACTCAAGCATGGTGCAGAATGGACAAGATGGTTCGAACGGGCAGTTCGTTGCAGCTGGTTGGATCAAGCGGCGCGGGGGTCTGCAAGTGCCTTGGAGGTTCCGATGGGATTTGGACGGGAGAGACTTGCCAACATGATGAGAGCCGCTGATCAACCTACACGTGGTGAAGCAGGCGATTGCTTCAACAGATGTGTGTGTGTGTGTATCCCATTTGTGTTGGGCCTTAATGGGAGCCCATGAGAGAAACCCTAGCCACCCTATAAATAGAAGGGGGGAGATGGAAAAAACCCCCCAAACACTTTATTTGTAAAAACCCTAGTTAGGGTTAGGGTTTGGAGAGGAGAGGAGAGAAAATTTGCGTGTGTGCTCTTGGATTGAGCTCTTGTCCTCCTTGAGGGAGTGGCTTTGTAAGCAACATCTTGAATCAATCAATCTATGGATGTTTGTTCAAGGATGAAGTCTCATTTGTTTTCTTCTCTCTTTTGATGATTTTGGTGCTTCCTTGATCCGGGTGTTTATGCTTGGACTCTTGACCGATTTTACCTTGCTATTATGTGTGGGAATACTCCTAGAATCATCTAGATCATCAATCCCACACAAGCAAGTTTTGGATCAAGATTTTCATATTTCTAGGTTTTGAACACTTCTTTGGTAAAACCTAAAGAGATCGATTCTTTGAAGTGGATCTGGACGATCGTTGCAAGAAATAGGTCTTATACATCCTTAGGGAGGTGTGCTCCAAATTTGGTCAAGTTTCATTGGTTGAATCAAAAGTTGGACCAATTTTCGTTTTGGATTTGGGCATTGCGCGTTGCCTCTGGACCAAATCGGTCTGACCGATTTTTCACCGTTGGTCCGATCGCCCGACAGTCAGACCGCCAATTGATCGTCGGTCCGACCGCCGGGCAGTCAGACCGCCAGCTCTACACCGGTCCGACCGCCCAGTGAGATTAATTCTCTATTATTGAGTCTTGTGGTTAAGGGGGTAATCGGATTCAGCACAAGGCTTCCTCTGTGCATTTACTGATCTTCTTAGCTTTCATAGCTAAAGGAGTAAAGTGCGTGTTGAATTTGATTAAGACAAAAAATTGAGAAAGCGTCTATTCACCCCTCCTCTAGTCGCCTTTACGGTCCTACGTCATGCTACCTACATAAATGAGTGTGTTCTTGCAAAGATATTGAACCCTCCTCTTGACCACAGCCGAGAACCTCTTCAAATCTCCTGGACTGTCCTCAAAATGAGCTTCCAACTCATACATAGCGTTCATCATGGTTGGCATAAAACCAGATATTGCTCCTTTCTTTTGTTGATCGACGAATTGCAACACACCATAAAGTGGCTTCATCGCATCAATCACCCACTTGACCTCATTCCACCAAGTCCTGCTTGTTAGGCAGTCGTCCGCATAGTCATAGTCTGGATTGTCAACCCATTCACTATTCTTGCACTCCTCCGACACAACCCATTGTCGGAACTTGTCTTTCCTATCCCAGAAACTCTCCAAAAAGATGAATACAGTCCCAAACCTCATGGCATTGGGTCGAACCAACTCTCCACCAATCTTCACTTTCATCTCCGCATGCAACCTACCATAATTGTAGAAGAATCTACAAATCCTCTTGGCGCTAAGGACCACTTTGTCAATTTCATCGAAACGACAAATCTCCTTGAGTATAAGGTTCATGGTGTGGGCAGCACATGGCTGCCACACAATGTGGGGGTACTCCTTTGTGATATGCAAGCAGACTTTTTTGTAGTTTGAACCATTGTCTGTGATAACTTAGACAACCGACTCATGACCAATCTCATCTACAATCACCTCTTTGATCCCATCATACAAAAAATCAGCATTCTGAATTTGACCAGTTGCATTGATAGACTTGTGGAAGAACATGCGCCCATTGCAGTAAACTATAAAGTTGATGATGCTCATTGAGGTAGGTCCTGTCCAAGAATCGCACATGATAGTAACACCAAATGTGCCCCAATCTTTTTTTAATGGCTCCACATACTTTTGTAGCTCATCAAAGTTGTCTTGTAGGTAGGATCCATCAATTTTGGACACTTTAGAGATGTGAGCACCTTTACCGGGCTGCTGAGTTAACTTCATTGCACCTCTGAAGTACAGGCAATCGACTTTCTTTCCTGGAATGTCATTGGCATGAAACCACTTTGCCCAAGCTTTGCCAATGTCCTCGTGAGCTGTCTTGCTGAACATTGTGTCCGCACGAGCCTGCACGGTTGTTCTACTACGTGACACATCTGCATCATAGACTCTACCAGTAGCCCCTACATTGCGAAACATTATACCAATTCGACCACTATTACCAGCACAACTAGCATCACCACTGCCACTACCACTTGCACTGCCATGACTGACTGTGCCACTCCTCCCCTCCGGTCCTTGGCGAAAGTGTAGATCCCACATTGAAGCAGCCAATCCCCTTTGCAAGTCGTCATCATCAACTTGTGCGCGCCGGTCCACCCCTTCCATAAGCTCATTCTCGATTCTGAGTTTACGCTCCTTTGCATTTCTTCTCTTTTGTTTGCCTTTCCTTATGGCTGTCCTCATTGCATCTCGAACATCTGGCGGCACAACACTACATGACATGGCATTCCCTCATATGCTACCTAGGTGCTCCCTCAGCTGAGTCGCACCTCCACCTTTCTTCATACAATAGCAGTATCTACACTTGAAACTAGCACCAACTCTAAGGCCATAATTCCAGACATTGTCAATGTTTCCATCATCTACAATTCCGGTAATAAAAAACTATCAATGAGTAATCCGTCGGGAGGCAGTCAACAAGCTTCAAAAGCCAAATCCACTCAATCCAGAAGTTTGCGATACAGATTCGCCAATTAAATGCACTAAAAAGTTAAATGGATCATTGCAGAGTATATACTAAGGATGAACCTTTTAGTTCAAATTGAGAATTTCATTGTTTAGTGTACTTATCAAAATACCAACCTCATTGTTTAGTTACCAACAACCTCAAAACAGACAGAAAAGACATGGATATTTGATTCTCGAGTATGTCATAATATTCTATTCATAATATTCTATTTCTCCAAATTACTTCTCAGAATTCACAGAGCTCATATCATGTTCTTATACCATGCTTCTAAAGATATCTTATTAGCAGATAGAGTGTACTATTGTCTGTCAAAAGTCAAAACACTAATTAGATTAACATATTCTATTAGTCTGATACTAGAACCAGTGTTTTATTGCCTTCTTGTCTAGTAGCAGCCAAAGACTTCACCTTCGCGGCAAGCATAATTTCACCATAACAAAATCGATCAACAGAAGTTTCAGAGCCTCGATTTACCTAAGTCATCTGCTGCGGCAGTGTTCGTTGCGACACCCCCATCAGTGCCACCCCGCCTACCACCACCCCCATCAGTTCCACCCCACCTGCCACCACCCCCATCAGTGCCACCCCGCCTGCCACCATCCCCCGCATTCCCACCAGCGACCGGGTTGCTGTCACGGCCGTCCATGCCCCTAGCGACTGGAGAAGAGAGAAGCCTCGTCAGAGGAAGAAAATGGTAGATAGGGAGTTAGGGACTAGGGAGAGGAACCATGGATCACATATCACAGATGGAGCCATGGAGGTCACCTCAGGGAGGCCGGACTCACCTCACGGAGTGGAGACGCTGCCGCTGCCGAAGCCCCTCGCGTCCTCGCCTTAGGCCCTCGCCGCTCGCGTCCTCGCCTCAGGCCCTCACCGATCACATCCTCGCCTCAGGAGCGTCGCCGAAAACGCCTCAGCACACGAGCTATTGGGAATTAGGGCGAGCCGGCGAGTGAGAGAAGGGAAAAGGGAATGGATGTGTCGCTCGAGACCTCGGATGGGCTGGGCTGAGTTTTCAAAACGGGCCAAATTTTTTTTGGCCGTCACTGTATTTTACCAGGGCCCACCGGTAAACCCAAATTTGGCCCACCGGTAAACCCGAATTTTGGCAGTTACCGCCGAAATTTCGGCAAAAAAAATTTCACTTATGTGAAGTGATCTGATTTAGGTTGGGAAAGTAGAGTTTGTTGTCGTGAGTTGGGTTGAAAATGGGCCTACTATTCGTACGTCTTGGAATGTGATACCGAAACGTATGTGCCTAAGTAGACATGTACACAGATGTACACGTACTAGCATATGCATGCTACGCATACATGCTACTACTCGTTGTATTACACACATCATTACATCGCATCTTATGCAGCAGCACTCGCCGCGGCTCTACTACTCGCCGGCGCTTCCCTCAGGCCGCCGACATGGCGTCACCGGACCCGGACGTGATCAAGTACAGTGTCCTCGCCCACTTCCGCGCCCACGACGACGTCCCGGACTCCACGCCTTCGCGGTCGTGCTCGGCGTGCCGCACGACGCGCTCGACGCTGTAACAGCCCAAAATTTTAATTTCAGTTGAAAATAAAACATCAATAATTTTTGTGGATTTTCTGGAAATTTTAAAAGCTTTTCCCTAAAGTATATTAAGGCTAAAAGAATTTATGTACAAAATCTATTAACAACTAAAAGTTGGAATTATTTTATTTAAATCCAGAATGCCTCATAGAATTTCTGTGAATTTTCTCAAAATTTTTGGACTTCATTTACTATTTTTTAAAAGCTTATTTGAATTTCTGGAATTAAATCAATTGAAAAAGAATTTAAAATCTTCGCTTTCAAGATCTTGGGCGAAGTCCAAGATCAGGCGTCTCGACCCAACTCTTCCTGCTGATAACGCGGCCGTCCGATCGAAATCGGACGGCCGACAATCAATCCGCCCGCGCCCTCTCTCCCGCTCCTGTCTCGCTGACTGGTGGGCCCTCGCACTGTGCTTCTTCCCCGTTCCCTTCTTCTCCGCAGCGTTGCCCTCCTGCCGCCATTGATGCCGCACGCTGAGCTTCGTCTCCTCCGTGATTCCCTCCGCCTTAACCCCCGCATTCACGCGCTAACTTCCCTTACTCCGCCGCATTCACCCCGCCGCTTTCCCCTCCTTTACTCGCCCTAACGCCGCGCGCGTCGTTGCCACCGCCATTACCGCCGCACCTAATCTCCCGCCGGCCTCCCTCGCCCTATAAAGCACCCAGTGCGCCTCTCCTCCTCATTCTATTCCCCACCTCCCGCCCTCGACGCTCTAAATCGCCAGATTTGCATTCCCGCCGTGGCGAGCTCGTTCTTCTCCGATTCGGCGCCACCAGCTTCCCCGCCACTCGACCGCACCTTCGGCAGATCAAGATCCTCCGGCGATCCTGGCGCACCTCGGCCGCCAAGACCCGAGCACCTTCGCCGCTAACAACAACCGAACCACACCGCCTCTCTCGTCGCCGACGACCTTCCGCCATTCTCGCCGCCGCCAGTAGCGCTTCGCATCGATGTCGTCTCGAGTGTTTGCGCACCTCACCGAGCCCGCACCGCTTCGCCTCCGGTGCCGATGTGGCCCGGCCAAGTCGGCGCCACACTGGCGCCACATGGGCACTTTGGCCGACGTAGCGACCACATAGGCGCCAACAGGACGGCCGCGCCAAGCGCCGCGCCTCACATTGCTTGCGCGGCGCCGAGTTCACCGTGGATTCGTGACGCTGTGGATCGAGTCCACATTGCTTGAGCCCACATGTCGCCTCTCAGGAATAAAGTTGCCGACGCATGCTTACATAATAAATGGAATTTCCTTTAGAAATTTAATTCGGAAATTCGGAAATTTGATTTTAGGATTTAATTTAGGTTTTAAACTTCCAAGAGCTCGTATTTCTTCATACAAACTCCGATTTAGGTGATTCAAATTTCTAAATTTGTATAAAATCAAGATCTAGCTAACTAAACCAAAATTATTTAATTTGGAGTTAATTTGAATTTTCATTTGAATTTATTTGTGTTTATTTGAATTTGCTTGAATTTGGAATATTTTCACAGATAGATTTTGACGACTCAGGAGAGCTTGACCCTATTGAAGAAGTAGAATACTGTGAATTTGAGCAAGGCAAGTTACACCATTGACCATTTTGCCCCAATATTTAAAATTATTTAAATTTGCTTTAAATTATTATTGCATGCATAATTGTATTTAATTATTTTAAATTCCTGTTTTTAAATATTTAATTATTCCAATTCCTTTGTATATCCAAATTTGATTGTTGTATTATCAATTCCTTGTAACCCTAGTCAAATGAATTTAAAAATAGATATATGCATAGCAAATGCTTAGACCATGAAATATTTGACTTTGGGAGAATTTAGCCAAAATTTCATAAATTGATAAAAAGCCTATGACATTGCTTTGTCATGGTGGACTTTTGCAAATGTCTTTGAAAATTAAAAATAAAAGAAAATGATTTATACTTGGGCAGAACCAGGCTTAATAATTTGTATTACCTCGATTATTGTTTATGCCATTTTTGTTGTGTGGGTGTTTGTTAGACTTTATTCCCACTTGGCGCAAGAGGGGGCTTCCGGCAGGTGGTTAGCCTAATGGAAGTGAAACCTTAGCGGGCATATTGGTATTGAGGTAGTGCATCGGAAACGCCTTGTGATAATTGCCTAGTCACACACCTAAGGAAGTGTGTATTGGCCGACATAACTGCAAATTATCTCGTGTGGGTAAAGTTGTACAACCTCTGCAGAGTGTAAATCTATTGAATAGCCGTGTCCACGGTTATGGACATCTTGAGCAAAGCCACTCTAAGTTAGATTTGTTTTTGGTTTTAAAATAACTTTGGACATGATTTGAGGATGGATAATCCTTGTGGTAAATTTGGCGGGTAGCCTTGTGATAGGAGGGTATCCTTCACCATGTTTCATATGGAGGTTATCCACTATAAAATGATAAATTTTAAAACTGATTTTAGTTATGTAATGAAAATGTGCCTTGAAACTTAGTATAACTATTTAAACCAAAATGCTGATTTATGCAAATAAACCCTACAACCTTCCTTTGAATAACTTATGCATGCATTCTAAATTACGTATTGGGTGTAATTTGCGAGCACGCTTGTAGTGCTCACTCTTCTGAATATTATTATTCAGAGAAGACCGCTATCCGAGAAGGTGAGGAGCAGGATGATTAGGCGGCGACCTCCAGCATTTATTGCCCGTGGCGTATCGTGTGGCTTACCATTATTATTTGCTTCCGCAATGTTTTATTTGGCCTCCGCCCCGCTTGTAATAAACTCTATGCTTATTAAATATACACGTTGGATATGTTTGTGATAACATTTTTGTATTTGTGTACACTGGAAATCTGGACTAGTGTATGAACACGAGAATTGGGATCCTTCGCTCCGGGTTTGACAAAAGTGGTATCGAGCCATATCGATCGAGGTCGTGACCTAGAAGGAAATCAAACCCTTAAGGATTTATTTTGAAAATTAAAATAACTTGGTCTTTCGAGTCATTCCTCAACTTTTCTCTTGAAAATTATTTACTAACTCATCTCCTTTTCAAAAATTGTAGATGGTCAAGTTAGAATGCCATTTCCCATGGTGTTTTTTTGGTCATTGGGCGCCATTCTCGGAAGATGATGCAAGACTTGGACTTTGAAGAAAGACCGACGTATCAAGGATACAAGTATAAGGTGGGAAATCAGAACGGTGGAGAATAGAGGTGATCCTCTACTCCAATCTATCGCCGAACACGGACTTTCACGCCTTCGATGCCCCAATGCGACGAGACACCTTCGCCAAGGCATCCAGATGACCAGGAAGCAACCCGCAGACTTCGCTACATCTCGATCACCGCCTCAACGGGACTTTGGGTTCCACTATTACCCAATGCACATCCCAACCCAAGATGATGGTGCTTTCCGCTCAACTAGAGATGAAGATCGTCCCGATCTCACTCATCGTGGATCCGCCGAGCCATGGATTATGCCTACGGAATACACTAGATGAGCCGCTCTCCCGCAAGTGAAATTACAAGATGCGTAAGAAAAGTTGAAGATCTGCAGAAAAGAAGCGGCCTCCTACAAGGAAGGCGAGGCTAGTTCTAGTGAGCCGATTATACCCCAATAACACCATAGATTTGACCTTAAATTTTTCCTTTAGTTATAATTATGAGCTACCAAACCTTTGTAGTAGCCATAATGAATTAATAAAATAAAAATAAATTATTTTGTTGAAATGTTCTTGTCTTGTGTTTGTTGAATTTGGGCTATTTTAGATCTATACTCTTATAATTCCTGCTCTCTTGTCTAATCTATGAAGAGTTCATCAGATGGTGACCACCCGCACCGGAAGTGTCAGTGCTAGAGGGCAAGGAAATGAGAATGCCGAATATCAAGAAAACCCAGTTCAACAGCCACCACCTCCTCCAATCAAGCTCGATCGGCGCTAAATGATGGCCAATCGACTCATCCGATTGAGTTGCTAGCCCGATCCCTTCACAAGAATCGAATACCCAAGCGCGTGACCTATCATGCTCCTCCCCTCCGCAAGAGTAACTTTGTCGAGTTCATGAGGATGCGTCCGCCAACGTTTTCTAGTAGCACGGAACCCATGGACGCGAGATGATTGGCTCGTGGTCATTGGAAAGAAGTCGGATATTGCTCAATGCACAGATCGTGAGAGAGTTTTGTTTGCCTCTCATCAATTGATGGGTCCCGCATCAGAATGGTGGGATAATTTCAGCATGTCTCATGCTAATGCCCAAGAAATCACTTGGGATGAGTTCATGCAAGCTTTCGTCGATCTCACATTCCATCCAAGCATGATTACCTTGAAAAAGAAGGAGTTTCGCCGCCGCCAAGGAAACCGCTTCCGGCGAGTATCGCATAAGTTTAACCAACTTGCTCGCTATGCCCCGAGGATGTAGCCAGAGACGAAGATAGGCAAGCGGTTTCGAAGGGTTGAACGACGAACTCTCTGCTCGCTTGATTTCTCGTGATTTTACCGACTTTCGGCAGCTTGGTAAATAAGGCCATACGCCAGAAGGCAAACATCAGAAATGGAGAATCGCAAGCGGAGGATGGCGGCTCGGAAGTTTAACTCGGGAGGACCGCCCAAGCCTCGCTTTCTCTCGGCCTCACCACCTCGGCGTGGGAGATTCGGACTACTACACCAAGAGTTCCGGCCCAAGTCCACGACCAAATACTCCGGATTCCGTAGTAGTTCATCCGAGGATGGCCCAGCAGGCCACTATTTCCACAAGAGAATCACTTGCTTTCATCAGCAACGAGTTGGGTCACTATGCCAATAAGTGTCCCAAGAAGCGCAGATCGCCACCCCGCCAAGCCAACTCCGGAGTTTGGTCTCCGGCGGTCCTCAAGACCGGTGGTCAATTTATAAAGGGACGTGTGAATCACGCCACCGCAGAGGAAGCCTATGCAAAGACCGGATGTTGTTCTTGGTACGTTCCTTGTCAACTCAATACAAAGATCGCTTTATTTGATTCCGAGCTTCGATTCTTTTGTGTCAAATAAGTTTGTGGAAAAATATGGGTTATCTACCTCCCCTTAGTTAAGCCCATGTTAATCCATTCCCGGGCTCGTAAATGAGGGCTAGTTTATTTCTGTCCAAATCTTACCTTTGAAATCTCTCGAGTAACTTTCTCGGCCAACTTAATAGTCCTGCTCGCAAGGATTGGACGTAATTTTGGAATGGGTGGCTTGCCAAAAATCGAAGGTGATAGATTGTGCTAGTAGATCTATCAACCTCACCAATGAACAAGGGATTTCAGAGAGTTCCACCCAAGACTTCTACGAAAGAAGTCCTATCTTGACCGATTTAAAGGAAGTAAAATCGAAGATATACCCGTGGTACAAGAATATCCAGATGTTTTTCCGAGGACTTACAGTATGCCACGGATCGGGACATAATGTTCTTAATTGACTTAGTCCTGTGGATCGCTCCAATTTCGAAGCGACCCTACGTAATGCCAAACGATCTAGCAGAGTTGAAGAAGCGGATCAAGAACTACTGAGTAAAGGTTACATTCAACCGAAGTTCATCGCCTTTGGGAGCTCCAAGACTATTTGTCAAAAGAAAGACAATAGTATGAGAATGTGTGTGGACTATAGATCACTCAACGAGGTAACAATCAAAAACAAGTACCGTTACCTAGGATAGATGATCTGCTTGATCAACTTAAAGGAGCCAGTGTTTTCTCCAAGATTGATTTGAGGTCGCTACCATCGCTAAAAATCGAGACGTAAGATATTCCAAGACGAGCCTTCACCACGGATATGGATCATGCGAGTTCACAAAGTGATGTCATTTGGACTAACAAATGCCGCTTATTTCATGAATATGATGAACAAAGTGTTCATGGAATTTTTGGATAAGTTTGTGGTGGTATTCACAGATGACATTCTCATCTACTCAAGAGATATGGAAGAGCATGAAAAACATCTCATAATTATTTTGGGCAAACTCCGAGAACACCAACTTTATGCCAAACTTAGCAAAAGTGAATTTTGGCTCAGTCAAGTGGCTTTTCTTGGACACATTGTGTCAGCAGGAGGAGTTGCAGAGACCCTCAAAGGTTGAAGTCAGAATGGATTGGAAGCAACCCAAGTCATCCGTATGAGAAGTTTTCTTGGATTAGCTGGATACTACCGCAGATTCATTGAAAGTTTCTCCAAGATCGCCAAACCCATGACTCAACTTCTGAAGAAGGAAAAGAAATTTGAATGGACAAGTGCTTGTGAACATAGTTTTCAAGAGCTGAAGAAAAGATTAGTCTCTGCACTGCTAGTCTTAGCGAGATATATGTAAGGATTTTGAAGTTTTCAGACGATCCGCTTGAGGGCTAGGATGTGTACCGATGCAGAAGGAAAGGTCGTGGCTTATGCATCTCGCCGATTAAGGCCACATGAAGGAAATTATCCAACTCATGATCTAGAATTAGCGGCAATTGTGCATGCTTTGAAAATCGCGGATTATCTCATTGGTAAATTGTGATATTTTCACAGCATCATAAGAGTCGAAATATATCTTCACCAATGATCTTAATCTCGTGCAAAGAAGATGGTTAGAGCCGATAAAAGATTATGACCTTGGAATTCATTATCACCCGTAAAGCTAACGTGGTAGCAGATGCTCGAGTAGGAAAGCATACCGCAACACGGTGTTAGTTCAAGAAAATCAACCGAGTTGTATGAAGAACTAAAGCATCCGAACTGAAATTGTCAGTCAAGGCTGTATCAACACAGTGGAAGTCCAACCAACCATACAAAGTCAGATCAGAGAAAAACAGCTAGAAGACGAAGACATCCAAGAAATCATGAAAAACATGAGAAGAGGCAAAGCCCTGTGATTTTTCGAAGACGAAGCAGGCACGTATGGTTTGGCAACCGTGATCGTGTACCTAAACATCATGAAACCGCATAACCGATTCGAAAGAAGCTCATGAATCACCTTACTCTATTCATCCCGGAGTACCAAGATGTACCAGATCTCAAGGAAAAGTATTGGTGGGTTAGTATGAAGCGAGAGATCGCTGAGTTTGTTGCGTTGTGATGTATGTCGTGTTAAGCGTAACATCGAGACTCGCGGATTGTTACAACCATTACCAATTCCCGAGTGGAAATGGGAGGAGATTGGTATGGATTTTATCACCGGACTTCCTAGGACCCAATCAAAGTTGTGATTCCATTTGGGTAATAATTGACCGATTAACAAAAGTGGCTCATTTTATTCCAGTCAAGACCACTTACAGAAGCAATAAGTTAGCAGAATTGTACATGGCCAGGATCGTCTGTCTACATGGTATACCCAAGAAAATTGTGTCCATGATGAGGTTCGCAGCTCACTTCAAAATTTTGGCGAGTCTACATGAAGCTTTAGGAACTGTGACTCAACTTCAAAGACAAAGATATCATCCCCAAACAGATGTCCAGACTGAACGTGTAAATCAGGTCCTAGAAGACATGCTTCGAGCTTGTGCTATAGATTATGGAAGAAGTTGGGATAAGAATTTGCCCTATGCAGAATTTTCCTACAACAACAGCTTTCAAGCTAGCCTACAGATGTCGCCATTTGAAGCATTGTATGGAAGAAAGTGTAGAACCCTCTCCTTTGGGATCAAGTAGGAGAGCACCAATTCTTGGACGAATTGATAAAAGAAGTGAAAGTAAGGTAAAAGCAATAAGAGAACGTCGAAAGTAGCTCAAACCCGACAAAAGAGTTATGCCGATAATCGTCGGAGAGAACTATCCTTCGAGATGGGAGATTTTGTCTATCTCGGGTAACTCCACTCGAGGAGTGAAGAGATTTCGAGACTAAAGGAAAACTCGCACCTGATTTGTCTGACCCTATAAGATTTTGGCAAAAGAGGTGAAGTTGCTTATCGCTTGGAACTACCAAAGATCTCTGTCACTGCTCACAATGTCTTCCATGTATCCCGATTAAAGAAATGTCTCGAGTACCAACGGAAGAAACACCGCTCGAGAGCATCGATCTTGTGAAGATCTCACCTATGTGGAACAACCAATCAAGATTCTCGATGTGGCGTAACGCGTCACCGAAGCAAAGTCATTCGTTCTTGTAAGGTTCGATTGGAGCAATCATTGAGAAGAAGAAGCTACCGGGAGCGAGAAGAAGTTACGAGAGCCGAGTATCCCTACCTCTTTCTTGACCAAGTCTCAATCTCGGGTCGAAATTCCCTTTAAGGGGTAGGTTTATAACACCCAAAATTTCAATTTCATTGAAAATAAAACATCAATAATTTTTGTGGATTTTCCGGAAATTTTAAAAGCTTTTCCTAAAGTATATTAAGGCTAAAAGAATTTATGTACAAAATCTATTAACAACTAAAAGTTGGAATTATTTTATTTAAATCCAGAATGCCTCATAGAATTTCGTGAATTTTCTCAAAATTTTGGACTTCATTTACTTTTTTTAAAAGCTTATTTGAATTTCGAATTAAATCAATTAAAAAGAATTTAAAATCTTACGCATTCTGATCTTGGGCGAAGCCAAAGACCTTGTCTTGCCTCGCCCAACTCTTCCGCTGGCGAAGTAACGTGGCCGTCCGATCAAATCGGACGGCCGACAATCAATCCGCTTGCGCGCTCTCTCCCGCTCCTGTCTCACTTGGTGGTGGGCCCTCGACTGTGCTTCTTTCCGCTCCCTTCTTCTCATGCGTTGCCCTCCCGCCGCCATTGATGCCGCCGACGCCGAGCCGTCTCCTCCGTGATTCCTCCGCCTTAACCCCGCATTCACGCGCGTTAACTTCCCCTTACTCCGCCGCATTCACCCCGCCGTTTCCCCTCCTTACTCGCCCTAACGCCAAGCGTCGTTGCCACCGCCATTACCGCGCACCCAATCTCCGCCCGGCCTCCCTCGCCCTATAAAGCACCCGAGTGCGCCTCTCCTCCTCATTCTATTCCCCACCTCCTGTCCCCTCGACGCCTCTAAATCGCCCGCATTCGCAATTCCCGCCGTGACGAAGCTCGTTCTTCTCCGATTCCGGCGCCACCAAAGCTTCCCGGCCACCTGATCGCACCTTCGGCATCAAGATCCTCCGCGATCCTCTGGCGCACCTCTGGCCGCCAAGACCCCGAGCACCTTCGCCGCCAACAACCGAACCACACCGCCGCTCTCTCCGTCGCCGACGACCTTAAGCCATTCTCCGCCGCCAGTAGCGCTTCATGTCGATGTCGCCTCGAGTGTTTTGCGACCTCACGGAGCTCGCCAGACCGTTCACGGAACCTCGGTTCGAAGCGCCTCCCGGTGCCGATGTGGCCGCCAAGTCGGCGCCACTGGCGCCACATGGGCACTTTGGCCGACGAGCGACCACATAGGCGCCAGCAGGACTGGCCGCCAAGCCGCCCGCCCTCACACTGTTGCGCGCCGAGTTCACCGTGGATTGGTGACGCCGTGGACTCGAGTCCACATTGTTTGGGCCACATGTGGGTCTCGTGAGCAATCTTTGTTGGCGCATGCTTACGCATAATAAATGGAATTTCCTTTAGAAATTTAATTCGGGAAATTCGGAAATTCTGATTTTAGGATTTAATTTAGGTTTTAAACTTCCAAGAGCTCGTATTTCTTCATACAAACTCCGATTTAGGTGATTCAAATTTCTAAATTTGTATAAAATCAAGATCTAGCTAACTAAACCAAAATTATTTAATTTGGAGTTAATTTGAATTTTCATTTGAATTTATTTGTGTTTATTTGAATTCATTTGAATTTGGAATATTTTCACAGATAGATTTTGACGACTCCGGAGAGCTTGACCCTATTGAAGAAGTAGAATACCAGGAATTTGAGCAAGGCAAGTTACACCATTGACCATTTTGCCCCCAATATTTAAAATTATTTAAATTCTATTTTAAATTATTATTGCATGCATAATTGTATTTAATTATTTTAAATTCCTGTTTTTAAATATTTAATTATTCCAATTCCTTTGTATAGCCAAATTTGATTGTTGTATTATCAATTCCTTGTAACCCTAGTCAAATGAATTTAAAAATAGATATATGCATAGCAAATGCTTAGACCATGAAATATTTGACTTTGGGAGAATTTAGCCAAAATTTCATAAATTGATAAAAAGCCTATGACATTGCTTTGTCATGGTGGACTTTTGCAAATGTCTTTGAAAATTAAAAATAAAAGAAAATGATTTATACTTGGGCAGAACCAGGCTTAATAATTTGTATTACCTCAGTATTGTTTATGCCATTTTTGTTGTGTGGGTGTCGGTTAGACTTTATTCCCACTTGGCGCAAGAGGGGGCTTCCGGCAGGTGGTTAGCCTAATGGAAGTGAAACCTTAGCGGGCATATTGGTATTGAGGTAGTGCATCGAAAACGCCTTGTGATAATTGCCTAGTCACACACCTAAGGAAGTGTGTATTGGCCGACATAACGGGCAAATTATCTCGTGTGGGTAAAGTTGTACAACCTCTGCAGAGTGTAAATCTATTCGAATAGCCGTGTCCACGGTTATGGACATGCTGAGCAAAGCCACTCTAAGTTAGATTTGTTTTTGGTTTTAAAATAACTTTGGACATGATTTGAGGATGGATAATCCTTGTGGTAAATTTGGGCGGGTAGCCTTGTGATAGGAGGGTATCCTTCACCATGTTTCATATGGAGGTTATCCACTATAAAATGATAAATTTTAAAACTGATTTTAGTTATGTAATGAAAATGTGCCTTGAAACTTAGTATAACTATTTAAACCAAAAATGTCGATTTATGCAAATAAACCCTACAACCTTCCTTTGTATGACTTATGCATGCATTCTAAATTTCAGATTGGGTGTAATTTATAGCACAGATTGTAGTGCTCACTCTTCTTTGAATATTATTATTCAGAGAAGACTGCTATCCGAAGGTGAGGAGCAGGATGATTAGGCAATGACCTCCGCAGACGATTGCACGTGGCGATCGTGTGGCTTACCATTATTATTTGCTTCCGCTTAATGTTTTATTTGGCCTCCCCGCTTGTAATAAACTCTATGCTTATTAAATATACACGTTGGATATGTTTGTGATAACATTTTGTGATTGTGTACATCGGAAATCTGGACTAGTGTATGAACACAGAGAATTCGGGATCCTTCGTTCCCGGGTTTGACAAAAGTGGTATCAGAGCCATATCGACTGTAGGTCGTGACCTAGAAGGAAATCAAACCCTTAAGGATTTATTTTGAAAATTAAAAATAACTTGGTCTTACGAGTCATTCCTCAACTTTTCTCTTGAAAAATTATTTACTAACTCATCTCCTTTTCAAAAATTGTAGATGGCTGAAGTTCTGAATGCCATTTCCCATGGTGTTTTTGTTGGTCATTGGGCCGCCATTCTCGGAAGATGATGCAAGACTTGGACTTTGAAGAAAGACCGACGATCAAGGATACAAGTATAAGGTGGGAAATCAGGAACGGTGGAGAATAGAGGTGATCCTCTACTCCAATCTATCGCCGAACACAGACTTTCACGTCTTCGATGCCCCAATGCGACGAGACACCTTCGCCGAAGGCATCCAGGATGCAGCCAGGGAAGCAACCCGCAGACTTCGCTACATCTACGATCACCGCCTCAAGCAGACTGGGTTCCACTATTACCCAATGCACATCCCAACCCGCATGACAAGGCTTTCCGCTCAACTAGAGATGAAGACCTGTCCGATCTCACTCATCGTAGATCTCGCCGAGCCATGGATTATGCCTACGGAATACACTAGATGAGCTGTCTCTCCTGCAAGTGAAATTACAAGATGCAGAAGAAAAGTTGAAGACTGCAGAACAAGAACTGGCCTCCTACAAGGAAGGCGAGGCTAGTTCTAGCGAGCCGATTATACCCCAATAACACCATAGATTTGACCTTAAATTTTTCCTTTAGTTTAATTATGAGCTACCAAACCTTTGTAGTAGCCATAATGAATTAATAAAATAAAAATAAATTATTTTCTTTGAAATGTTCTTGTCTTGTGTTTGTTGAATTTGGGCTATTTTAGATCTATACTCTTATAATTCCTGTCTCTCTTGTCTAATCTATGAAGAGTTCATCGATGGTGACCACCCGCAGGAAGTGTCGGTGCTAGAGGGCAAGGAAATGAGAATGCCAATATCAAGAAAACCTAGTTCAACGACCACCACCTCCTCCAATCAAGCTCCCGGTGGCGCCAAATGATGGCCAATCGACTCATCCGATTGAGTTGCTAGCCCGATCCCTTCACAAGAATCGAGAATACCCAGCGTCGTGACCTATCATGCTCCTCCCCTCCCGCAAGAGTAACTTTGTCGAGTTCATGAGGATGCGTCCCGCCAACGCTTTTTAGTAGCACGGAACCCATGGACGCAGATGATTGGCTCGTGGTCATTGGAAAGAAGTCGGATATTGCTCAATGCACAGATCGTGAGAGAGTTTTGTTTGCCTCTCATCAATTGATGGGTCCCGCATCAGAATGGTGGGATAATTTCAGCATGTCTCATGCTAATGCCCAAGAAATCACTTGGGATGAGTTCATGCAAGCTTTCCGTCGATCTCACATTCCATCTGGCATGATTACCTTGAAAAAGAAGGAGTTTCGCTCGCCGCCAAGGAAACCGCTCGGTCGTGAGTATCGCATAAGTTTAACCAACTTGCTCGCTATGCCCCTGAGGATGTAGCCAGAGACGAAGACAGGCAAGAGCGGTTTCTGGAAGGGTTGAACGACGAACTCTCTGTTCGTTTGATTTCTCAGGATTTTACCGACTTTCAGCAGTTGGTAAATAAGGCCATACGCCAGGAAGGCAAACATCAGGAAATGGAGAATCGCAAGCGGAGGATGGCAGCTCAGAAGTTTAACTCAGGAGGACTGCCCAAGCCTCGTTTCTCTCAGTCTCAGCCACCTCAGCGTGGGAGATTCCAGACTACTACACCAAGAGTTCCAGCTCCAAGTCCACGACCAAATACTCCCAGATTCCGTAGTAGTTCATCTGGAGGACAGTTCCAGCAGAAGCCAGCTATTTCCACAGCAGGAATCACTTGCTTTCACTGCAACGAGTTGGGTCACTATGCCAATAAGTGTCCCAAGAAGCAGCAGACTGCCACCCCCGCCAAGCCAACTCCCGGAGTTTCAGTCTCCGGCGGTCCCTCAAGACCAGCTGGTCAATTCATAAAAGGACGTGTGAATCACGTCACCGCAGAGGAAGCCTATGCAGCACCAGATGTTGTTCTTGGTACCGCCTCCGGCTCCGATGACGCCCAACGGCCCCACCCCAGCCACCAGCCCACCACAACTGCCCCCTCTTTCTCCACCAGTACCGCCTCCTCCGACCCGCCGTCGACGGCGCCATCGCCGCCCCTCTCCCCTCAATGGTTGGCCCCTGGTGAACCCAAAACCTAACCCAGTTAACCCTAACCCTAATCCGACGAAGCCCCGCCCTAACTCGTTACCGCGACAACCAAAGAAGACAACGTCACCGGTCGGAGCATGAATCTCAAAGCAAAATCGTAAGGTCGGAAATTCGACTGTTTCCCCCCAAAAAAACATGTGGCGTTTTTTTAGCAATTCCGTATGTGTAAGGCTAATTAATTAGGGGTTGCTCACTTGTTGTGTTGCGTTATGTTGCGTCGTGGAATTACGTTCGTTAATTACAATGATCTTTTACTAATTCTAATAAGACCTTGTTACGGCCGGAAGAAAAGATGCTTTCAATTAGTTATTATTGTTAAGGGTTGACGAGGATCTAATAATCCTCAATTAATTAAACTATTTATCTGTAATGTTCATTATAGATAATTATGTCTTTACATGACCTTCAGAGGTACCACTCATCATAATGATGAGGGAGATTATAATTGTCTAGTGGTTGTAAGCTATTTTATTATCACCCTAATGGTCGTAAGCTATTCTACGACCACCCTATATGGTTGTAAGTTCTTCTACTACCATCTTGCTGATGGTTTAGTATCGATCTTATGAATGAATACTGGGGACTCTCCTTGAGTTAAACCACACAGAAAAAGACTCGGGGATTTTATACAGGTTTGGGCCTTCTCCTGATCGAATAATAACCCTACTCCTGTGTTACTGTACTGACCATGCTTTACAAATGGAATAAATCACTAGAATTAGGGCTTAATGACTTTTGTCTGTTGATCTTGTCTTGTTCGTTGTCGTTATTCCTGGCATCTGTCCACCGACTTTACTACTTATATAGCGCGTGAAGGGGTGACAGTTGTCCCGTATCAAGAGGCATCTCACCGTTTGATGAAATACGCACGTTCAATGACGGTTATTGTCAGAGACTAATCCTTCGACGTCGCCTTGCAGATATGTCAGAGATAGAGGTTTAATACGTATAGTTATCCTCAAGAATAATAACACATATTAACTATTGTGTGCATTAAACATAACACATAAGTGTCCCAGTCGATTGGGCCCATATGTCTATAGAGTTTGTTGACCATAGGGTGGTCGTAGTTGACTTGGTCCAGTAAAGCTTACGATCATGAAGTGATCGTAGTAAGACTTACAATTATGAGGTGATCGTAGAAAATCTTACGACCACTAGGTAGTTGTAGAAATACTTACAACCATATAAGGTGGTCATAAAATGGTTTACGACCAGTCGGTTAAGCTTCTCCCTTATCAATGATAAGGGATATCCTTACAAATAACATAAAGATGTTACTATCTATAATAACAATTACATATAAATAATTTAATTAATTGAGGATTATTAGATTCTCGTCATCTAGTCCCCCAACTTCAAGTGAAAGTAACTTACTTGGAAAAGAGGTCGTAGGATAGTGGTCGGAAGTAGAGTTTTTCCGACTGATATTTCATTTCATCAGAAATTGACTTAATCAAGAAGGTATTTTTACTTGAGTAGAAAAGACTGAACTGCTTTTTCTGAATGGACATATTAAAGAATACCAATCGACTCTCATACCCGCAGTTATAAATATATACTAAGGGTGTGACACAGGGTTTTTACTTTCCTCATTTGCTTTAACTGCCCTCGAGCTCTCGTTCTCTCCGCCGCTAACCAAGTCTGCAATCCTTCTCTAAATTCTTCAAAATCTAAATCAAAATCACTCAGAAGAAATGGCCGGGTGAAAGATCTAGACCCGCCATTATGAGTTAATGGAGTGTTTTGATGATTAATGACAAATCTAATTGTGAGACTAACTCTCTTGTTAAGTATTATCTTGTATAGTCTCATTTGGATAATAAAGGTGAAATTCAACGAGGTATGCATTTGACTCACACTCTTATATAATGTTGCATTCCTCGGATCCAAAATATACGATGAACTCAACCGTAAGTCTAACTTGAATATGTGCATATGATTTCTTTACAAATTTGTGTATGCACACATTTAGGGGGGGTTTATTCCATATTTTGTGGTTTCATTAGTATTGATCCATATTCTATTTTCCACATATATTTGGGATCTTTACTTTGAAATATATCCGTATGAGTATACAAAACTTGTGTAGTCTTTGTATACTTATGTTTTGAGTATATAGAACTTATGTAGTTCTCGTATACTCAAGCTTTGAGTATGAAGAACTTATGTTGTTCTCGCATACTCATGTTGTAAGTATATATATGACTTGTGTAGTTTATATATACTCACATCGTGTTACTTTTATCAAATCAAATTTATATGTATTTGAAATGGTTATCATCAATTACCAAAGAGGGAAAGATTGAGTATCTTGTCCCACCATTATGAGTTAATGGTATAGTGTGGTAATTAATGATAATCATATTGTGGAACTAACGGTTTCCATGAGTTGGATGTATAGGTTATGTTCCAGGATGATGAAGACTTGGGATGATCATAAGTTGATCATCAAGTCAAGTGCTTGGTGTAAAGGATGCATCATGAGTTGATGCTTATCAAGAAGAGATGATCATAAGTTGATCGTTAAGACAAGAGAAGACCTATCATGTATTGATGGAGGTCAAGCAAAGGATCATCATGTGTTGATGATCATCAAGTTAATGATCCGGACTTGAAGTAATGATGTGCGTCATCAAGCTTCAAGAAGATGCAAGGCAAAGGTATGACTAGCTAGGGCTAAGGATGTGTTCCTAGTCTTTTACCGGTCTTGGTGTTTGGATGGTAGACCGGATTGCTAGTATAGGTTGCCATCCTATTAAGAGGGGTCTTAACTAGTAGTTTGAGTAAGTCATGTGTTGATAGCTCAATGTGTTTGCTCTAGCTCATCTAGGCATGATGCTATTTATTTGCGAATGTGTTTTGCAAATAGTTGAGGCTCATGCATAACCCTTGTAGCATGTGACTTAAGTTTGCAAATGTGTTTTGCAAATGGTGTAAGTCCATGTACCTTATTCCTTGTGATGAGTATTCTAAAATGTTGGCAAATGTGTTTTGCAACTAGCTGAGAATATCATCTTTTAACCTTATTGGAATTGTACTCAAATGGGCGAATGTGTTTCGCCATTTGAAGTAAAGCAAATGAGTTTTGCTTTCGTGGTCCGCCAATGATCACGGTGGACTGTTCGCCGGGTACAGTCGTCGGATCGCCATATGTTGGCGGTCGGACCGATTTGCCTTGACTTGGAATCACTGTCCAGAAGTTCCACCCTTGTGAAAACGGAACTTCCGATGTGAGGAAGTTTCAGGGTTCGTGCGGAATGATTATTCCAAAGAGCTCCCGTTTTTGGACTTAGCCAAATTTCCATCGGGCGGTCGGACCGGCCAGTTGCGACAGTCTGAACAATTTGGCGGCGGTTCGACCGGCCATTGCATGGCGGTCCGACCGGCCAAGGGCTCAACGGCTAGTTTTCTAGCCGTTGGCGCATGGGGCGGTCCGACCGGTCATTGGTTGGCGGTCAGACCGGCCCTGTGCTGAATAGTGGGAATCTTCTCCCAACGGTTAGTTTTTGTGTGTGGACTATATATAGCCACCTTGGCTGGTTGAGGGAGGTTGCTGGTTGTTGCTGGTGATATTGTGAACATCCTTTGAGCCTCTTGAGCTAAGAGCAAAGTCTCTCCTCTCTTATGTGCATGTGTTGCACTTGGTGAGCTTGGAGAGTAAACCCTAAGTGCATTTGTTGCCTTAGGTAGTGGATTGTGTATCCACTTGAGCGTTGACACTTGATTAGTTCAAGTAAAAGTTGGGATTTGTTACTCTTGATGTTTGCCGACACCTAGACGGTGTGGAGGCGTCGTGCCCGGTGATCTTCTCAAGAAGCTTGTGAGAAGGCCCGGTGTGGTTGTGAGTGATTTGGTACTTGCCATCTCCGGAGTGGAGGAAGAGCAACCATAGTGGAGCGAGGTATTGGTTCGGTTTGGAACCGGTCCAAGTGGTTGGACTTACCTCGAAGGTGTTGGCTTAATTAGTGGAGCCGAACACCACGGTAAAACATAATTGTGTCCATCTTATTTTTACTTGTGCTTTACTTTGAGCAATTTATATTCTTGCTTTAATTGCTTATATATCTTTGTATGATTGCTCTCTTGTATTGTGTTCATATTGTTGGTGCACTTAGTTGAGCCTAGTTGATTTAGGTTTTAATTGCGCAAAACCAAATCGTTATTAGCTTCCGCACTATATATTGGTTTTAGCGCGAAAGGATTTTTTTTAAAACCGCCTATTCACCCCCCTCTAGTCGGCCACCTCGATCTTACACCGGGACTATTTCCAAGTAGGAGAAATCTGATATGGATGTGGAGAAGTTGACTACTTTGGTCGTAGCAGAGAAGATCCCGAGGTGCGCTTTGGTGAAGTGGACCAAACGCTGAGGATCAGCATTGGCCCTCGGGTTAGAACGACACCATTCTAATATTCCAGGCGTACTGTAGGACCGTAAAGGCGACTAGGAGGGGTGAATAGGCGCTTTCTCAACTTTCTCGCTTAAATCAAATTCAACACGAACTTTACTCCTTTAGCTATGAAAGCTAAGAAGATCAAGAAGTTTACGATGGAAGCCTTGTCTGAATTCGATAACCCGATAACCACACGACACAAAAGTGGAGACTTAATCTCAAAGGGCGATTCTGGCACAAGCGGTCCGACCGGCTACTGTGGGCGGTCGACCGACGGCTAACAATGATCGGACCGGCTACTAATCTGGGCGGTCGGACCGGTGGACAGCCAGTTCGACCCGCGAGACAAATGTCTGAAAACACGGGTGGTCGGACCGCCGTTGCAACACCGGTCTGACCGGTTCAGTCCAGAACTGAAAAATCAAGTCCTTCTCCAAAACAAAATTTGATCCAACTTTTGATTCAACCAATGAAACTTGACCAAATTTCGAACACACCTCCCTAATGATATTAGAGACCTATTTCTAGCGACGATCCTTCAGATCCACTCCGCAGAATCGATCTCTCAAGATTTTACGAAAGAAGTGCACAAACCCTAGAAATGTGAAAATCTTGATTCAAGACTTGCTTGTGGGGGGTTGATGATCTAGATGACTCTAGGAGTATTCGCACACATCAAAGCAAGATAAAATAGGCCAAGGGACCAAGCATAAACCTTTGAATCAAGGAAGCACCAAAATCACCCAAAAGAGAGAAGAACTCAAAGGGAACAATTGATCTTTCAATTAAGCATCACAAGATTGTTTGATCACACTAGATGCTTACAAAGCCTCTCCACATAGGAGGACAAGAGCTCACACAAGGAGCACACTCACAATCTCACATAAGGAGCACACTCCACATAGGTTGCCATGTTTAAGAATGAAGCACTTGCAACCAAAAATCTTGAAATGAGAGACTTTGGGAGAATGACCAAATCTAAGCTCATAGGAGGTCTTCCCAACCACAGATCTCAAGAAAACCCTATTGGAGATATAACAAGCAGTAGAGATCGCCTCAGCCCAAAATCTCCTAGGAGTAGAATGCTCATCTAACATGGTCTGAGCCATCTCTACAAGGGTTCTGTTCTTCCTTTCTACAACACCATTCTGCTGGGGAACTCTAGGAGAAGAAAACTGATGCTCAATTCCCCTATCAGTGCAGAAGGTAGAAAAGGAAGAATTCTTGAACTCTGTCCCATTGTCACTCCTAATGGCTTTTAAAGCTCCAGGTATATCAACAGCAATTCTAAGAAGCAAATCTCTAAAGAATCCAAATGCTTCGTCCTTAGAAGCGAGAAAATAAACCCATGAATACCTGGAGTAATCATCCACAACCACCAGCACATACCATTTCCCACCGGTGATGAACTCTAGAAGGACCAATCGTGTCTAAGTGAAGAAGTCGCCTGGTCCATCAGTCATTACCAAAGTAAGAGGTGGGTGGGAAGCAGACACCATCTTACCATGTCTACAGGGTGAGCACACAAGATCTCTAACAGCCTTCAGCCTAGGCAAACCTCTAATCAAATCCTTGCAACTAACTCTAGACAAATGATCAAAACCTATATGCCCAAGTCTACGATGCCACAAAACAAGGTCATGAGAATCAGAGGCTACAAGACACCTAGGATTTGGAAATGAGAAGAGATATGAAATTAGCACAAAAGATCTTCTCAAATCTGGAGATCTCAAAAACAAGCTCACCCGAGGAATCTAGGACACTACACTCTCCACTTTTAAACCTCACTTCTAGACCCTCATCAAGTAGCTGAGAAACAGATAGAAGATTATACCTCAGCTTACTTACCAAAGCAACGTCTTTAAGCATGAACTTGTCGTTGACGCGCGACGGTGCCCTTTGCGATCCACGGTCCGGTAGAAGCATCCCCAAAGGTAATCAATTCGTGGCGGATGCACGTGTGAGGAGGAGAACCATCTAGAATCTCCGGTCATATGTCGAGAACACCGAGTCAACAAGCCATATGTCCTCCTTCCTCGCACGACGGACCTAAAAAGCACAATCAGAAAACATCCGTGCCTCAGTACTGGGGTTAGTGATAAAAGATCGAGGAATCCAAAGATCGAGAAGCACGATGTCCGGGAGCAAAGAATAGAAACAAGCAGAAACATGATCGGGAATAAAATCATAAGGATGCACATGAGAACCACCTAGACCTCTCCAAACGATCTACCAAAAGATCGACACTCCCCTGCCTAGGTGCTACCCGTGGTCTCTCCTCACGATATCCTAATCCAACATGCTGCCTAGACCCACCAAAAGAGTCTACAGAGTTCTCTACAAATCTAGGCCTATATGTGTTGCGATAAGCAGTCGCCTAGCTCTACAGACTACACCGGAGAGGGACTCCTCTAATGGATCTCGGGACGCCATCCTCTCTTTTCTCTCAAGTTTTGCTCTCCCAAGGTAACTCAACAAGATGGCCTTCTTTCTTGCGAGAAAGTGCAATGGTCTTCGACCTTTGAGAGGTCATGCATGCATGAGCAAAAGCACCTTTCTTGCCGTAAAGAGTTTGAGCAAACCAATGGATTTGAAAACAACCCTGATGGCTTAGGAGGTTCTAGCTCAAACAGACCATTCTTCACAACTCTAGCAATCCTAGGTGGGTTTTTCTTGGAATGCTCTACGGGATTAAAACCTAGACCACTATTTTTCACGCTCACCTTGGATTGATCAAGAATCATGTTGAGTTTCTTTTTCCCACTTGAAAACTTCTCAAGAGTCACCTTGAGGTAATCATTCTCTTTAATTAAACCTTCACATCTAGTGCACTTGCTAGACTTGACTACCTCATTACGCTTACTCTTAAGAAGGGCCACTTCCACTTTGAAGGCCTCACAAGACACACAATAGGATTCCTTAATCCTATTCAACTGCTCCTTAAATTTGACTCTAAATGCCTCTTGAATCTGATTAATCATGTTCTCAACTTCAGCATTCAAAACACAAGAGTTAGAATCAATGACTTTCTTGGAAGCAGCAAAAGACATGGATCTTTCAATTTTAGCCTTTTCTTCAAGAGTCTTGTTTAAGGCTTCAATCTCAATTGTAAGCTTGGGACAATTTTCACAAGATGCAACTCTAGAGTAAATCAAAGATTTGGCCATCTCTTGCATCTTAATCCTATTATTCTTACAATGAGAGCATGTGTGACTAGCATCAAATTTTTGCAATTCTTTTAAAGAGCTATCCAGTTTTAATTCTAGCAAAGCACAATTTGAGCAAGTCAAAGGGATAGCTTCCATGGCAGTCACATCAAGTGAAATGGTATCTAAGCAAGCAGAACTAGACTTGAGATATTCTAGTTCATCGAGAGCATCTTTTAGTTGATTAGTAACAGAGGAATGAGCAGATTTCAAGCTTGTCAAATCTTTAAGCAAGCTAGTGCAGGAATCACAAATATCATCGATTAATAGATTTAAGCCTAACAACTTCTAGGTTCAAATTATCAATCATAATGTCACCTTCTTAATCATTTTTACTTGCTTATGCAATTTCATCAAACAAGCACCAAAGCCGTTTTCATGTCAGCAATAGAAGGGCATACCTCATCAGGATCACTAAAGTGATCCTCATCGTTGGAGGAGTCGCTGTCGTGGCTGTTCTTGGCCATGAAGCACATGCCTGTGAAGTCATGAGCCTTCTTCTTGCCACGGGGGTCACTCTCGTCGTCGTCCGTTTCCGAGTCCACATCGCTCATATTCACATTCTCTAGAGCGGCAGGACCGGTACCGACAAACTTGTGAGAGTTTGTCTTCTTGGGTTTTGCATCCCTCTCCTGGGGATGTCTTCGTGTCTCCTTCTTCTCCTTGCCCTTTAGCTTGGGGCATCTCGAACGAATGTGATTTGGCTCACCACATTCGAAGCATGTGATAGGTCCACTTCTCCTCCTATTCCTCACCTTGTTATACGCTCTTGTGAATTTGGTGGATAGGAGGGCTAAGTCATCCTCGGCGATTTCTCAAGTTGCTCATCGCTAAAGAATGTAAAGCGGATAATGAAAACCCGGATGAGCTACAATCAAGAGACTCGGAAGAACAACCCTTGGATTTGTCGACCACTAATGCCATCGACTACATCTTGGGAGACGCGAGATAAAATCAATCTCATGCGTCTTCAACCTCGAGTAAAGCTTATCCATGGTAAGCTCACTCATGTGATGTTGTCATTGATGGAAGTGATCTTCATTCCCAGACTTTCACATCAAGAGCACCTAAAGTGGCGGGCATTTTCGCACTCGAGAAAATACCAAGTCAACAAATACGGAGATCATGAAGAATTTTAGAGAATCTACCCCACAGCTCATCCAAAGACTCACCAGGCCTTTGCTCGATCTTAGAGTAAACCTTTTTGAGCTGGTTATGTCTCACTTCCTTGATCGCAGTGGACCCTTCGTGATAGTCACAAAGTGTTCGCCAGATCTCATGAGCAGACCGCAAGTGAGCAACACGCTCAAACTCTGATCGACTAAGACCTTGGATCAAATAATTCCGAGCCTTGCTGTTGGCCTCCACATCTGGAGTGATCATATCGTCATCGGCTGGCACGACATAAGGGGTTTTCACCTTAAACCAAATAGCGTGCCCTTAAGCCTCGATATATGCTTGCATACGAGCCTTCCAGTATGCAAAGTCAACTCCATCAAAAATATGTGGCTTGGTTGAGTACTTGTCAGTCGCCAAGGCTCCAAAGACCGGTTAAGATCTATGAGAAGAGCTAACCGGCTCTGATACCACTTGTAGGACCGTAAAGGCGACTAGGGGGGGTGAATAGGCGCTTTCTCAACTTTCTCGCCTAAATCAAATTCAACACGAACTTTACTCCTTTAGCTATGAAAGCTAAGAAGATCAGTAAGCGCACAGTGGAAGCCTTGTGCTGAATTCGATAACCCCGATAACCACACGACCCAAAAGTGGAGACTTAATCTCAAAGGGCGATCTGAGCACAAAGGGTCCGGACGGCTACAGGAAGGTCGGACCGACGGCTAACGGGCGGTCGGACCGGCTACTAACTGGCGGTCGGACCGGTGGACAGCGGTTCGACCCGGCAGTACAGCGGTCTGAAAACACGGGCGGTCGGACCGCCGTTGCAACACCGGTCTGACCGGTTCAGTCCAGAACTGAAAAATCAAGTCCTTCTCCAAAACGAAATTTGATCCAACTTTTGATTCAACCAATGAAACTTGACCAAATTTCGAACACACCTCCCTAATGATATTAGAGACCTATTTCTAGCGACGATCCTTCAGATCCACTCCGCAGAATCGATCTCTCAAGATTTTACGAAAGAAGTGCACAAACCCTAGAAATGTGAAAATCTTGATTCAAGACTTGCTTGTGGGGGGTTGATGATCTAGATGACTCTAGGAGTATTCCCACACATCAAAGCAAGATAAAATAGGCCAAGGGACCAAGCATAAACCTTTGAATCAAGGAAGCACCAAAATCACCCAAAAGAGAGAAGAACTCAAAGGGAACAATTGATCTTTCAATTAAGCATCACAAGATTGTTTGATCACACTAGATGCTTACAAAGCCTCTCCACATAGGAGGACAAGAGCTCACACAAGGAGCACACTCACAATCTCTCCAAACCCTAGTTCTCCTCTCCTCTCCTCCAAACCCTAGAAAAAGGAAGAAGGGGCCAAATGAATGCTTAAGAGACTTTTCCATCTCCCCCCTTTCTATTTATACTAGAGAGCTAGGGTTTCACTTTTGGGACCACTTACACATGGGACCCACACACATAACTATTGAAGCAATCGCCTGCTTCACCATGTGTAGGTTGATCAGCGATTCTCATCACGTCGCCAAGCCTCTCTTGTCCGAATCCCATCGGAACCTTCCAGAGACTCGCACTGATATCCGCACCACCTGATCCAACCAGCTGCACCGAACCACCCGCTCGATCCATCTTGCCCATCCTGCACCATGCTTGAGTCACACGACTCACCCAGTATCCATGATCGCTCGACCTCGCTCTCCAAGCGTAGTCCCGATCCACTCACCGTTGACGTCGTTGACCTGCAAGCCACCTGCACAGCAATAGACAAACAAACCGTTTCCGGGAACAAGTTCTACACAACTTGACCCACGTTAGTTCCGCAATGCAATATACATCAATAAAACATTGATAACCAAACATAAACCACAATCAAAACACATCAATGCAAACTTGGCTATCCTCCAAGTCAACTCCCCGCCCGACCGCCCCACAAGGCGGTCCCGACCGATTCAGTCGGTCCGACCGATCCCACAACTACGGTCGGACCGGCCGAAGATTTTTTGGGAGCTCCAAAAATGATGGGATCACATCCAGGAGACTCCCCTCACTTGCCTACACAACCTATTTTTGGCTCAGCTCCAAAAACCAATTTTTAATATGGCGGTCGGACCGGCCACCATGGCCGGTCGAACCCCTCCACGGCGATCGATCGCTTCGATACAACCCCGATCGATCGACCTTTGTGGTGATGCGGTCTTGAACCAAACCCGAAAACGCGAGATTTTGCAAACCAACAACGCCATTACCAATTGACTCATCATCCTGAGATCGTGCACATATCCTCACGATATCCACACGTACTATAAATGCGGTTTTTGACTGCCCAATCACCCTTTTCTGATGGTTGTACTTCAACATTTTAGGGTGGAATTGGTGAACTTAGTTACCAATTCCATTATAATGCAGAGTATATAAGTTTATATGTGCGAGGCCTATCTGAGAATTCTTCCAAATTTGGATCTCTTCATGTATTACTACAGGATAGGCAAGCAGTGCGAAATCGTAGGCAGCAGCGGACTGAAGCTCCACGACGGGAAGTCGAGGGAGTACATTTAGATGTTCACCCGATCATCGTGGCTATGGTGGAAGAAGAGGCGGTTCTATTGGACAAGGGGAAGCCCGCAGAGAAGAGTTTGTCTTGGGACTCGACTCCAAGTGACCTCGATCGGATCACCCCATACAACTAAGCCATCAAGGATTTGAAGGAAGAGGGGCTGATTGGATGGCACGTGGTGAGAGACTTCATCACGCTCCACATTAGTCCCTTAAAGGATCGAGTACACCCCATGTGGAAGTACTCGGGGGCAACTGATGATGAGTACATCCCTCCTTCGGATACACGCACTACACAAGACCCTCCAGATCTGGGTGCTGAACTACACGGTCCTATGACAAGAGCTAGAGCACGTCACTTAATCGATCAGGTAAAGTCGTTTCTAGGGCTGAGTGTATTATTTGAGAACTCTATGATGCTGTCTAATGGAGATGATTTACTTGTACTCAGGAATCTAGGATTACGACCAGTTCAAGAAGGTCCACGACTAGTTCCGCAGGGTCTACGACCACTACAAGAAGACCTACGACCAGTTCAAGAAGGTCCACGACCAGTTCCGCAGGGTCTACGACCACTACAAGAAGACCTACGACCAGTTCAAGAAGGTCCACGACCAGTTCCGCAGGGTCTACGACCACTACAAGAAGACCTACGACTAGTTGATTCGATTGGAGCAATCTACGATCAGAAAAGCGAGCACAGTACTCGTTGGACACAATCTACGACCAAAGATAGCATGGACTCCTCAAGACCACCCTAGGACCGGTCCCACGACCGGATCTTCCACGTAAATACGCAACACAAGGTGTTGCACACCGCTTTGGAAACTAATAGGACTTTGTAAAGCGTGACGAGGTCGGAGTCCGTGTTGTGTACGCTTCATCCCATGGCCGCACAACCCTAGCTCGACCTCCTCACGCTCCCCTATATATATACAAGAGTCGCCATAGTTTAGGCGGGTTTTCTTAGATTATTCTCGCCAATTGCGGTTTCACGATTATCGGTTTGAGGAACCCCACTTGTAAACTTCATCCATATCCGCAATACAATTCAGATTGCATCTACCTTGTTCTTGTGAGTTGCTTCGATTGCTTGCAGGAACAATAACCTTCGTGGTAAGGTCGATCGCGTGCAAGCGTGGTCGATAACGATAGGCGTGCGGGTGTAGCGAATTGCGAGGTGACGATCCGCTGGTCGGAAGCCTCAAAGCGTCAACGTCCTCACGATTTAACCAAATCGAACCTATCGGAAGATCGGACCGCCGTGACTCATCAAGTGGTATCAGAGCAAAGGTTGCCCGTTAGGTAATTTCGTTTATCCCCTTTTGTTAGTTGTGTTCCCTCACCTAGAGTCCATAAAAACTGCCCTACAAAAAGTTTTAGATCGTAATTATTCCGCTGTCCAAACCACTTTGTGCTTTTCGCAATTTTGTTTTCGTTTTCGCATTGTTGAGTTCGAGTCCATCGTCGGTGTCTTTGTTCTTTGGTTTAGAGTAGCATTCTTGGTCTCTAGTCGATGCCGCCGTAGTGCCACCATCCATCCCGGACGCACGACCTCCTTTTTCGAGCGACACCCATTCGACCACCCGCGGGATTTACCATCCGGTCGGAATCGAAAATCTACTCGGATCCGACCACCTCTTGAGCAACACCCATTCTACCATCCACTCAGAACTACCACCGGTCGGATTCGATCCTGGTCGGATTTGAGTCGCAATGAGAACCAGCCCAAGTTCGTAGAGAGAGAGAGTATCTTTTAATTACCTATTTACCCTGCTCTCGGAAAAAGTTTGTGACCCAATCACCTCATCGGATCCGAAAAGGTAACTGAAGAATTTTGGGCTTGGGTCACGTTTGCAAAAAAAAAAAATTAGAGGAAGCAAAAAGTGCAAAAGAAAAGAAGAAGAAGCAATTCGACCACCCCTAGTTGGTCTACGACTAGTTCCAGCCTTGCATCCTTTGGACTCCTTCGTATCGAGTCCTTGTTTGATCAAGATTGTGCTAGGGCTAGGGGCACTTTTAGACCAAAGAAGCGTGGCGAATCTTGTGGGCTTTGGTTCACTTTGCTAATCTGATTTCATTATTGCTATTCCTTGCTACTAAACATTGCCTGTCCGAGCTCCACATACTTTCGACCCTCAGATTGGATCCTCGTATTCGCCTCCGCCGTGATCGTACATCCCACCTTCGCCGATTAGACCACCTGCTGCAATTTGGTAAGAAACTCATAAGAGCTTGGTAAGACGCTTGAGAGTGTGTGATTCCACCCTCCGACCACCTAATAGTGATAGGGATAATACCTTTGTGTTGTCTTTTGTCTCCTACTAACCATGTCAGGTGAAGGATTGGATGCGCAAGAGTGTGTTTTGAGGGAAGAGCTCATGATGCTATTGGATGAACAACGCACTACCGTTAATGAGAACATCGACAGGAAGCTTCAAGCTACCACGATCACATTACAACGCTCAATCAACGATAGTATTGCGCGCCACTACATGCCTCGAAAGAATGGTGAACCGACCACCAAAGCGTTGGTCGTGTGGAACCTCATGGTGCGATCCATGACCATGAGTTTGATAATGATAATGAGATGCACGACCACGACGCCTTTGATGCACGACAACGGAACCAACCGAACTTCAACCGTCAAGGTATGAGAGGTAATAATGTGCAGCAATATAATGCACGTGTTAATGATGATCCATATGCTAAAGTTAAGTTCTCTATACCATCTTTTGCGGGTGCTTATGATCTGAAATATATCTAGATTGGGAGATGACGGTAGAAACGAAATTGAATGCTCACTTAGTTCCGAAGTGCATAGAGTTAGGCAAGCCACAAGTGAATTTAAAAACTTTGCCATCATTTGGTGGAATAGGGTATGCACCAGAAGGATTAGCGCCTACTACGTGGGATGGTTTAAAGGTTGCTATGCGTAACAGATTTGTCCCACCTTCTTTTAAACGTGATTTGCGTAATAAATTGCAGCGCTTAAACCAAGGTAATAGATCCGTAGAAGAATATTATCAGGAGCTACAAATTAGCATGTTGCGTTGTGATATTATTGAGGATGAAGAAGCTGCAATGGCATGTTTTATGGAGGATTAAGGCGTGAAATTCGGGACATAGTGGATTACAAAGAATACGATAGCGTCCCTAGATTGTTCCAACTTGCATGTTTGGCAGAAAAAGAATTGCAGGGACGACAACAGAGGCCAAGGAACAACTTTGGGAGCATGTCTACACCACGACCAGTGCCGGAGCAAGCCAAAAGCCCCACCTTGGCTACGATCTGCTGCCCCTCCACGAGTAGGGCGCATTCAAGCAAAGACATGTCGACCACATCAAATGCACCCGAGGTAAGTAAAGTTACTAGTGTGTAGGCACCAGCCAAGAGTTCTTCGTCGGTTGCTTCCACTGGTTGTACCACTGGGATTGTGTGCCACCGTTGCAAGGGAATGGGGCACGTCATGAGGGACTGCCCCAGTCAGCGAGCATACCTTGCCACCAAAGACGGTGGTTATGCAAGTACTAGTGATATTGAGGACGAATATGTACTTGTAGCTAACATTCCAGGTGGAGGAGATGAGATAGACAGTGATGCTGATGATGCAGAGGAACAAGTAGGCTGCTTTGTTGACACCGAGTATCATGTGAGCCTTGTTGCATAGCGAGTCTTTGGCGCACAAGTGGAGAGAGCGGAGCAAAATCAACGGCACAACTTGTTTCGCACAGATTTCTCGTGAAGGACAGAGCCTGCAGAGTCATCATTGATGGAGGGAGCTGCAACAAGCTTGCAAGCTCCGAGATGGTCGAGAAGCTTGGCTTGACCACACAACCACACCCACGTCCCTACTACATCCAATGGTTCAATTCGTGTGGTAAATTAAAGGTACACAAAGTTGTGAAAGTGCAATTTTTAGCAGGTAATTACAAAGATAGTTCTGACTTTGATATCGTGCCTATGCAAGCATGCTCTTTGTTGCTCGGTAGACCTTGGATATATGACAATGATGTTTTGCACCATGGTAGAGCTAGTACCTACTCATTTTCACATAAGGGTAAGAAGATTAAGTTGTTGCCTTTGACACCAGCTGAGATTCTGAAAGATGAAGAAGAGCGCGCTAAAAATGAAAGAACCACCGATAAGCATGATTATAAAAATCAGCAAGTAGCAAAACGTGTTTTCCCACCCAAAAGGGAGAAAGTGGCGTCTAGTCCTAAGTCCGAGAGAATTAAATTGAAGGGATGTGTTATGATTGCCACTAAATCTGAACTTGCTGAAATTTGTAATAATGAGCTGCCATGCTATGCTTTGATATGCAAAAATACATTATATTCGCTTGAGGACATAGCTAGCTCTTTGCCTCCTTTGTTGCTAACCTTTTGCAGGAGTATGTGGATGTATTTCAAGCGAGGTACCCCGGGATTACCACCTATTCGAGGAATTGAGCATCAAATTGATTTGATCCCAGGAGCGACTTTGCCAAACCGTGCTGCATATAGGACCAATCTAGAGGAGACTAAGGAAATTCAGCGACAAGTCCAAGATCTTTTGGACCGTGGGTACGTAAGAGAAAGCCTTAGTCCTTGTCTTTGTTCAGTTCTTTTGGTTCCTAAGAAAGGCGGTAGTTGGCGTATGTGTGTTGATTGCAGAGCCATTAATAACATTACTATAAGGTATCGTCATCCTATCCCAAGGCTAGACGACATGCTAGATGAATTGAGTGGTTCTATTATTTTCACAAAGATTGACTTGCGGAGTGGTTACCACCAGATTAGAATGAAATTAGGAGATGAATGGAAAACTGCTTTTAAAACTAAGTTCGGATTATATGAGTGGTTAGTGATGCCTTTCGGTCTAACTAATGCACCTAGTACTTTTATGCGTTTGATGAACGAGGTTTTACGTCCTTTCATTGGAAAATTTGTGGTGGTTTACTTTGATGATATCTTGATTTATAGCAAGTCACATGAGCAACACTTAAATCATATACGTGCTGTTTTTAATGCTTTAAGAGACGCACGTTTGTTTGGTAACCTCGAGAAGTGCACCTTTTGCACCGATCGAGTTGCATTTCTTGGTTATGTTGTGACACCACAGGGCATTGAGGTGGATGAGACAAAGATTGTAGCCATCCAAAGCTGGCCGACGCCTACTACTGTGTCACAAGTGCGGAGCTTCCATGGCCTTGCTGGATTCTATCGGCGCTTTGTAAGGGATTTGCACCATTGTCGCACCATTGAATGAATTGACAAAGAAAGGAGTGCCCTTTCCAATGGGGACCTGCACAAGAGAAGGCATTCAACTTGTTGAAAGAGAAGCTCACCCAAGCACCCCTACTCCAACTCCCTGATTTTGGTAAGACTTTTGAAATTGAATGTGATGCCAGTGAGATTGGGATAGGTGGTGTATTGATTCAAGAAGGTAAACCGATTGCATATTTCAAATGAAAAACTAAATGGGCCTAGTTTGAATTATTCCACCTATGATAAGGAATTGTATGCTTTAGTTCGAGTGCTTCAAACTTGGCAGCATTATCTATGGCCCAAAGAATTTGTTATACATTCGGATCATGAATCGCTAAAACATATTAGAAGTCAAGCTAAACTGAATAAACGACATGCTAACTGGGTAGAATTTATTGAGTCATTCCCATATGTTATAAAGCATAAGAAAGGTAAGGATAATGTGATTGCTGATGCGCTCTCTAGACGTTATACCATGTTATCTCAACTTGACCATAAGATTTTTGGTTTGGAGGCCATTAAGAGTTTATATGTCACTGATTTGGACTTTAAGGAAGTGCTTGAACATTGTAAAGGAGGGAAGACATGGAATAACTATGTGCTGAATGATGGTTTGATCTATCGTGCTAACAAGCTATGCGTTCCAGCTAGCTCTGTTCGTCTTTTGTTGTTACAGGAGGCACATAGAGGAGGTTTGATGGCGCATTTTGGAGCAAAGAAGACAGAAGATGTGCTGGCCACCCATTTCTTTTGGCCAAAGATGAGGCGTGATGTCGAGCGCTACGTAGCTCGCTGCACTACATGCAACAAAGCTAAGTCCCGTCTCCTTCCACATGGACTTTATATGCCTCTTCCTATTCCTAGCGCCCCTTGGGAGGATATTTCTATGGATTTTGTTTTAGGATTGCCTAGTACAAAGAGGGGGAGAGATAGTATATTTGTAGTAGTGGATCGATTTTCTAAAATGGCATATTTTATATTGTTGGACCGAAAAGGTGACTAGAGGGGGGGTGAATAGGAGCATGCTCACTTTTTCCCAAATAATGAATTCAACACAATTTCACTCCAATAACTATGATGAAGCTATGAAGATCAATATACCAGTACAGCGGAAGACTAGTATTGAATCCAATTAAATCCCCTAAGCAAAATAACAAAATCAACTAAGATTGCAAAGACTCACAAAGACAGGCGGTCGATCATTGTACCCAACCGGTCGGACCGATTGTCGGGCGATCGACCGGCGTTGAAGTTGGCGGTCGGACCGCTCAAAATCGGTCGGACCGGTGATGACGGGCGGATCGACCGCCGACTCGAACCGATCTGCAATGAAGAAAATCACCGATGACGAAGTTGGAATTAGGTGAAACTTTTGATTCTCAACTCCAATCTTTATGAAACTTTGCACACACCTTCTATATGCTATTGAGGACCTATTCCAATTGAATATTATGATAATTCTTGGAACGATCTTGAGAAATTGTCAATTGATTAACAGAAGGTCTAAAACCGGGCAAGAACGAAAACTTGATCCTAATGCTTGTTCGTGAGTGATTGATGATCAAGATGATGCTAGATAGATTCACACATATCACAGCAAGCTAATTCACGTGAAAGAATCAATCACAAACTCGTGGATCAAAGAAAGCCCTAAAAACACGAAATTGAAAGCAAGAACGAAAAGAGACTTATCTCAAGCAAACCTTGCATAGATTGATTTCGTGATTGATCTTTGGATTACATCCACACCATCATGGATCAGTGGACAATCAAAGATGACAAAATTCACCACAAACCATCAAGAGCCCTAGCCTCCACCTCAACTCCCCTAAAGACAATTAGGGTTTTGAAACATAAAAAGGCGAGAGAGAGGTGCAGCCACCATCTCCTCCTATTTATAGTGGAGGCCTAAAACTCTTAGGGTTTGACTCTCTTGGGCTCCCGTTAAGGCCCACTAACAAACGGGTCACACACGCCCGCTTCGCGAAGCGCCGTCTTTAACTTTTTGACCTAAACCGCTTCACCATGCACCATGGATTTGCCAATAGGTCACTCTTGTCCATCTTGTGTCACGCTTGAGTCGTTGACCTCACCCGACATCGTCGATCGTTCTGGACCTCAACTCTCCAAGTCTAGTCTCGATCCTGCTCGTCGTTGACCGTCGTTGACCACCAAGCTACCTGCACAACCATAGACAAGCAAACACGAATTCGGGAACAAATTCTTCACAACTTGACCCATGTTAGTCAAAACATGCATCATGCAAACCATATACCACGATACCAATGACTTTTGACCTAACAAAACAACATCGCCACGAAGTTGGCCGATGTTCAAGTAGAAACCGGTCTGACCGCTCTAGGTGAGCCGGTCGGACCGCCCCTTGGCCGGTCGGACCGCCCCTTGGGACTAAGCCGAATTTCAACCCCTGCAAAACCGAAACCTTCTGGAAACTTTAAACCAATAGAACTTCTTATCGAGACTCCAAAATCATGAGACCAAGTGCATTGGGATCCCTCACTTGCCTACAACACCTATTTTTGGCCCACCCATTTGAGAACTTTTAGGTCATTGCGGTCCGATCGCCCCATATGGCCGGTCCGACCGATTTGGGACCGATCGGACCGCCCATCCAAAGAAGCTTTCAGAACTTTGTCGAAAACAAGTGAAACGACAAACCGTAAACGCCATTGCCAATTGTCACATCATCCTAAGATCCGAACATATCTCCATGAAATCCACAATCTCCCCTTGATGAACACATTGGCAATTATCCGAAAAATGTAAGTAAGAGGTTTGAAAACGAGTTTACTCGCGCAGCAGACAAAGGCACAACTTGGTCCATAAGCAAGAAAAAGCAATGTGAATGACCAAGCCGGCATCGTAATAGTATAGGCATGTGAGACAAGGCAAAAGAAAGCATAAAACTTTGATTTTAAAAGGGTCAAAATTCTCACATGAGGTCCATATGAAAGAACAATTGTTCAATTGACCTATGATCATTGTGAGTATGAAAGAATGCAATTCAAGTTCGTAATATTCAATAAGACAATAAGAATGCAACTCAAGAACTCCCCTCACTATGATCCTCAATTTTCAAATTTTCGTTTCTCCCCTTTGTATAAACTTCTCCCCAATAAAGAAATATCTTCTTATTAACACATCTTCTCTTCTCATTTAACACATCTTCTCCCCTTTGACAATGGATTCATCAAGGAATCACGCCTTCCTCTCATCCAGAGATAAGAAATATAGAATAAAGGAAGAAAGCGAAACAAAAGAAGCATAAAGAGGAATATGCATGAAGTGCAATGGAGTGGCTTCAATTTTGTATTTTTCAATTTTTGATTACAAGAAGCTTTGGAGATTACCCAAAAGAACAAGCTAGTATCTCTAATATTGCACAAACAAACATATCAAGCCCGACAGTAGCTAGCAAGATCATGGTAAGACATATATATCAAAGCTAAGCACAAAGGCTCAAAAGTAAAGCGATAGATTTGATCAATTTAAGCAACGCTTCAAATTCAAACAAGTTCATCAACAGGATCCTAAAGTGAAATTGGCCATGTCAAAATGTCAAAGTGAGATCAAAAATCTAACAAAGACCACATTAAGAGTCAATCAAGTCTCGTATTGAATCATTTTGCTCAATATTTTGTAAACGCCCATTTGTCAACATTTTTCTCATTTGCATTGAATATTGAAGTTGACTAATGATCTAACTTAGTGACAAGATCCTGGACTAGGAGCCATCCACAAACTCATCCTAAGCTTGACCAAAAGTTGATTAAAGGTATATCTTAGTAAAGAAGATCCCGGACTAGGAGCCATCCACAAACTCTTTCTAAGCTTCTACCGGGCGACAAATCTTGAGGTTCATGTCATTTCGACAAGCGGTCCCCATGAGATCGTTGGTTCATCAAACTATCTCCAAGTTCATGTCATTTGACAAGCGGTCTCGTAAGAATAGTTTGGCACAATTTAAGCATAAGACAATCTTGATTTTCATTTTCACATGAGCGCTTTTAGAATCTCAAGAACACAAAAGCTCAAGTAATGGTCAATTTTAGATCAAAGAGCTAACAAAGCAATTCGACAGGCCAATGTCACAAGAGGAGCACTAATTGCGCAACTCGCTAAAACATCCACAAATTGCAATTTCTTAGTTTGAGTTGTTTAAAAGTTCTAGCTCATATAGCAAAGACTTAGCTACACATGTAAAAGCATGATAATTCTAGCAAGTCAAAGAACTAGACATGACATTGAGCAAGAATTGAAATACAAAAGCTCTAAGGGTAATAGGCAAAGCTTCATCAATTTTTTAAAAATAAGGAAAATCTTATATTACAATGCATCTTTTGGATTTTTCATACCATTTGTTGTAACCACTTGTTGGAGTTTTCATATGAATGCAATATGACACAATGAGATGCAATTAAAAAGCCTAAAACCTAAAAAGTTCGAAAAGATCACTAAGTTCGTAAAAAGAACAATAAAAGATCAAAAGAACAAGGAAAGATAAGAAAAAATCAAACTCCCCTCAAACCAACCCATAAGGATAAATTACCCTAACTCGCTTCTTAAGGAGGAAAATCGGTTTGATCTAAAGGCTTGGTAAGAATATACGCCAATTGAGCTTGGACTCTCTGAAGTGCATCACAATATCACCTTTTTCAACATGATCTTTAAGGAAGTGAAAGCGAATGTCTATGTGCTTAGTCCTAGAATGTTGCTTTGGGTTTTTAGCAATATTAATAGCGTAGTGTTATCACGTAAAAGAGGAACACTAGCAAAGTTTAACCCATAATCTTTCAAAGTGGGCGTCATCCACAAAATCAAGCTCTGAGAACTAGCAGTGACTACATACTCGCTTCAAAGAATGGATTGTGCAATGTAAGACCGCTTCCTAGAAGACCAAGATACAAGAGAAGTGCCTAGAAGTGACAGTGCACGAGGTACTCTTCCTATCTAACCGATGACCGCAAAATCGAATCGAAAAACCTCTAATGGACAAAGTCAAGAGCAGAATACCAAATGCCATATAAGAGGGTAGAGTGTAAATACCTGAATATGCGCTTAACGGCTTGGCGATGGGAAGTTCTCGGAGACGCCTGAAATCTTGCACAAAGGCATACCGTGAAGTGAATGTCCGGTCTCGAGGTCGTCAAATACAGAAGAGAGCCGATCATCTTTGCGGTACTCGCGTTGATCCACGACTTCTCCTTCCTCATCCGGATCCAAAAGCGATCAAAGTTGCCATGGGAGTGGAAATTGGCTTGCAGTCACCCATGTTGAAGCGTTTGAGTAGATCTTTAGTGTACTTCGTCTGATGGATGAAAGTTCCTTCCTTGCATTGCTTGATTTGAAGTCCCAAAAAGTAATTAAGCTCTCCCATCATACTCATCTCAAATTCCCTGGACATAGTGTCAGAAAAGCTGAAAACAAGAGCATTAGAGGAACCACCAAAAATAATATCATCCACGTAAATTTGAGCAAGCAGGAAGTCATTGTTACGTCTAAGAATGAATAGAGTTTTATCCACTTTACCCATTTCAAAATTATTTTTAAGCAAGAAGGTCTTAAGTCTATCATACCAGGCTCTAGGGGCTTGTTTAAGACCATACAATGCTTTAGATAGCTTGAAAACACGATTTGGATATTTAGGATCCTCAAAACCAGGGGGTTGCTTAACATACACTTCCTCATCTATGAAACCATTTAAAAAGGCACTTTTAACATCCATCTGAAATAATTTAAAACCTTTTGATGCAGCAAATGCAAGTAGAATGCGAATGGCTTCTAGTCTAGCAACAGGAGAAAATTCTCATCAAAATCTAACCCCTCAACTTGGCTGAAACCCTGAGCTACCAATCTGGCCTTGTTTCTAACCACAGAACCATCCTCACCTTGTTTATCCTTAAACACCCAACGGGTTCCTATAACATTATGACCACTAAGGGGTTCTACTAGGTTCCAAACTTTGCTTCTTTCAAAATTTTCTAACTCCTCATGCATGGCATTTACCCAGCTAGAATCAGATAAAGCATGTGATATATCACGGGGTTCAAAAGAAGCAACAAAAGCCGAATGAGAGTAGAGATTTGGATCATTATACCGAGCGAGTGACTCGCTCATGTAGATTACCTATTATCTGCTCCGAGGATCTTTGTCTCTGAATGCGAAGTGGAGCGCCCGGGTGAGATACCGTTTCTTCGACCTCCGCAGGTACTGCTGATGATGAAGATGCAGCAGGAGCCTCATTTGAAGGTGAAGTAGACGTAGCAGGTTCTTGTATCAATATGGGCGCCAAGAGCAAAGCAGATGAAGGAATGACATTAGCCGTCCTCATCTTCCTCCACAAAAATGCTCTCTCACACTGTAAATCATCTCAGAGCAATTGATCTAGCTCGTGGCTAGTCTCATCAAAAGTGACATTACAAGTCTCTGAATAATGTTAGTCTCGATATTAAAACCCGAAAACCCTCGAATGAGCGGGATAACCCGTAAATAACCCATCAAAAGTTCTTGATTCAAATTTATCTAAGTTGCTGTCTTAAGAATAAAACATTTTGATCCAAAACTCGAAAATGCGAAGCAGAGGGTTTTCTACCAAAACGAAGCTCATAAGGAGTCTTGCCTAAAGAAGGTCTCAAAAAGACACGATTTGCAATATGGCAAGCAGTAGCAATAGCTTCGGCCCAAAATCTCCTCGGTGTGTTATACTCGTCTAGCATCGTCCTAGCCATTTCGACCAAGGTCCTATTCTTCCTTTCCACCACGCCATTTTGTTGAGGGACGTGTGGAGAGGAGAAGCGATGTTCAATACCACGCCAAAGACAAAAAGAAGCAAAAGAAGCATTTTTGAACTCCGTGCCATTATCATCGCGAATCGCTCTCAAAGCACCGTGAAGCTCGAAGCCAAACGAAGAACAAGGTCATGAAAATAACCAAAAGCTTCATCTTTTGAAGTAAGAAAGAACACCCAAGTATATCTAGAAAGATCATCGACTATGATAAGAATATACCATTTTCCACCGATCGATCGGACTCTAGCAGACCAACGGTATCCATATGAAGCAACCGTCCCGGTCCGTCGGTCATAACCATAGTCACGAGAAGGGTGTGAGGCGGCAACTTGTTTGCCATGCCTACAGGCGCACATACTGACATCCTTGACGACTTTGAGTTTGGGCAAACCTCTCATGAGATCAAGGTTGCTAACTCGTGTCGATGATCAAAACCAATGTGCCCCAAACGTCGATGCCAAAGCCGTAAATCGAGAAGAAGATGTAAGCAAACATTTAAGAGATCCAAGAAGAGATTCGAAAAATCGGCCCAAAAATTCTACCAACTCTAGAGATTCCAAACACAAGCTCACCAAGAGAATCAAGCACACGACAAGCATTTTTCTTAAAAAGCAGTCTCATAACCATCATCAAGAAGCTGAGAAACAGAAAGGAGATTATACCTAAGCTTGTCCACAAGAGCGACATACTTTAGAATGAATTTGTTGTTCACCCTAATTGATCATGTTCCTTCAATTCGCCTTGTGTATCATCTCCAAAGGTGATGAAGTCATCACCGTTGCCGCGTGAAAGAGGTGAACCATTTTGAGATTTCGGTCATGTGGCGTGAACACCCGGAGTCGACGAACCACGTGTTCTTCCCCTTTCCACGGTAGTCCTGAAAATCAAGGAACAAAAGAACGATGTGTCTCAATACTGGGGTTAGATAAACAAGATTTAGGAATCGAAGATCGAGACACACGTCCGCAAGGAGTATACAAACCGAAGTACTATCCTTGATTTCATCTAACATTCGGTTATGAGCAATGTTTAAATTAACATGAGACTTAAATCGTCCATGGGCGATCGGCCGGCGTTGTCTTTGTGGTCGATCGGCGACCAAAACGGTCGACCGGTGACCACCGGTAATCGGACCGATCCGATCGATAAACATTAGAATTAGGATATCTAGAAACATAATGATTTGCATGAGAGAAAAATCCTAATCCAGGTTTATTCTTTTCAGTGTTACCATGTCTCATAGAAGCTCTAGGTTGCATGAATGAAATTCTATCAAAATTTTCCTATCATTTTTCAACCTACGCCAACAGAATTCAATCAAATGCCCACCTTTCTTGCAATAAGTGCAATGGTACTTGGTACCACTAGAAGAAGCACCATTTGAATTAATACAAGGTTGGGCAAAACCTGCAGATTTAAAAGATGTTTTTGCAAAGTTGGGTTTTGAATTCAATTAAACCTTTTCCAAGACTTGAATGACTTTTGGGTTTGAATTGTCTTGAAAAGAATTGAATCCTAAATCTTGCTTCTTATAAGGAGTTTTAGACTTGTCAAGAATCATGTTTAATTGTTTCTTACCTTTAGAAAATTTCTCTAATGTATCATGAAGGTAAGCATTTTCTTTTCTCAAGTTAACACAAGCATCACAAGTATTATTCATAGATTTCTTCTTATACAAAGCAATTTCAAGCTTAAGAGTGGAACAAGAAGCACAAGTAGTATTTTCAATATTGTCCTTAAGCTTAGCATATTTGACTCTAGCGACTTCTAAGATATTTTTGATTTCACGTTCTTTTCTAAACATGAAGTGCAAGGGCTAGAATCAAATACATCAAAAGCAATCAATTTACTAGATTCTAAACATTTTTCACAAGGAGCACTTTTAATTTCATTTAGTTCAGATCTAGCATTCTCAAGTTGTTGTACGTAAATATTATGAGCAGATTGTAACTTGGTAATTTCAATGCATAGCATGACAAGATAAACATTCATCGAGTTCAAGAGTCTTAGCATTTTAAGCTCTACTTTCAGTTTGCTAATTTTTGACTCTAATTTCTTATTTTTGTCATGACAAATTCTAGTGCTTCATCTTGACTAAGCAATTGTTCAACTATAGAATCATATTTAGCGTAAAGCTCATCATAAGAAAAAGATACCTCATTATCATCAATGTCGTCCGTGTCGACCATGAAGCACATGCCGCTGAAGTCTTTGGCCTTCCCTTTCTTTTTGCCTTGAGGATCTCCTCCTCCTTGTCCTCCTCACTCCCGGTATCCACATCGCTCAAGGATTGATCCTCAAAAGCGGCAAGGACCGGTGAGCGACCTTCACAAGCTTATTAGCCTCATACCTTGATTTGTTGAAAGGAGGCTTCTTCCAAGTGGCTTTCCTTCCTTATGATTGCTCTTACCTTTCGACTTGGGGCAATTTGCGGATATGATTGAGCTCACCACATTCATAGCATGTCAGGACCACCTCTCTTTTGTTTCTCACATTATTGTAGGCCCGTGTGAATTTTTTAGCTAGAAGAGCTAACTCTGCTTGAGAATACTTTCAAGCTCCTCTTCATGAATGGCGGATAAACAAGCAAATGAAAATCGAGAAGAAGATTCAAAAGAGTCATCAAAAGCCTTTTGAGAGGATCGCTACCAAAGCTAAATTATCTTTCTTGGGATGATCAACTCTTTTAATTTCATGAGTTTTGAGTTTACTATAAAGCAATTCTAAAGTAAGACTTGAAAGATCAACATTTTCCTCTATAGCAAGAGCCTTCATCTCCCACTCCTTGGTGTTGATTGCGGCCAAGAGATGGGTGGCATTTTCAGATTGAGAATATTCAATATCAACGACTTTCATTTGATTAATTACTTTATTAAAGCGATCGAAAATGTCATCGATGCTCTCTCCAGACGCATCTCGAATTTATTGAATTCACGCTTGTAAACTGCTTGGCGCACCTTTTGATTTGGGACGAACCTCATGATATGTTTCGAGAGTGTTCCAAATTTCATGCGCAGTTGAAAGATTGCAAATTCTATCATATTCTTGTCTACCAAGTGCACCATATAAAAGATTCTTAGCCTTATTGTTGTTAGACAAAAGAGTTGCAGAAGCAGGTGTAGCAATTTCAGGAATAACCAGCGGGGCTCTAACAACATCCCAAATAGCTTGTCCCTCGCTCTCAAGAAAGACGCGCATACGATTCTTCCAATAGGCATAGTCGTGCCCATCGAAGATATGCGGTTTAGTAGAAAACTTATCCATCGCCAAAGTTCAAGGACCGGTTAAGATCAAGATGGAACTAACCGGGCTCTGATACCACTTGTTGGACCGAAAAGGCGACTAGAGGGGGGGTGAATAGGAGCACGCTCACTTTTTCCCAAATAATGAATTCAACACAATTTCACTCCAATAACTATGATGAAGCTATGAAGATCAATATACCAAGACAAATGGAAGACTAGTATTGAATCCAATTAAATCCCTAAGCAAAATAACAAAATCAACTAAGATTGCAAAGACTCACAAAGAGGCGGTCGATCGGCTGTACCCAACCGGTCGGACCGATTGCAGGCGGTCCGACCGGCGTTGTCTTGGCGGTCGGACCGCTCAAAATCGGTCGGACGGTGATGACGGGCGGTCGACCGCCGACTCGTAACCGAGCCGCAACGATAAAATCACCGATGACGGTTGGAATTAGGTGAAACTTTTGATTCTCAACTCCAATCTTTATGAAACTTTGCACACACCTTCTATATGCTATTGAGGACCTATTCCAATCGAATATTATGATAATTCTTGGAACGATCTTGAGCAATTGTCAATTGATTAATGTAAGGTCTAAACCGCAAGAACGAAAACTTGATCCTAATGCTTGTTCGTGAGTGATTGATGATCAAGATGATGCTAGATAGATTCACACATATCACAGCAAGCTAATTCACGTGAAAGAATCAATCACAAACTCGTGGATCAAAGAAAGCCCTAAAACACGAAATTGAAAGCAAGAACGAAAAGAGACTTATCTCAAGCAAACCTTGCATAGATTGATTTCGTGATTGATGCTGGATTACATCCACACCATCATGGATCAGTGGACAATCAAAGATCACGAAATTCACCACAAACCATCAAGAGCCCTAGCCTCCACCCCAACTCCCTAAAGACAATTAGGGTTTTGAAACATAAAAGGCGAGAGAGAGAGGTGCAGCCACCATCTCCTCCTATTTATAGTGGAGGCCTAAAACTCTTAGGGTTTGACTCTCTTGGGCTCCGTTAAGGCCCACTAACAAACGGATCACACGCACGCGCCGCGACGCCGTCTTTAACTTTTGACCTAAACCGCTTCGCCATGCACCATGGATTTGCCAATAGGTCCATCTTGTGTCACGCTTGAGTCGTTGACCTCACCCGGCATCGTCGATCGTTCTGGACCTCAACTCTCCAAGTCTAGTCTCGATCCTCCTCGCCGTTGACCGTCGTTGACCACCAAGCTACCTGCACAACCATAGACAAGCAAACACGAATTCGGGAACAAATTCTTCACAACTTGACCCATGTTAGTCAAAACATGCATCATGCAAACCATATACCACGATACCAATGACTTTGACCTAACAAAACAACATCGCCACGGTTGGCCGATGTTCAAGTAGAAACCGGTCGACCGCTCCAGTGAGCCGGTCGGACCGCTTCTTGGCGGTCGGACCGCTCCTCGTGAGCGGTCGGACCGCCTTGGGACTAAGCCAATTTCAACCCTGAAAAACCAAACCTTCGAAACTTTAAACCAATAGAACTTTTTATCGAGACTCCAAAATCATGAGACCAAGTGCATTGGGATCCCTCACTTGCCTACAACACCTATTTTTGGCCCACCATTCGAGAACTTTTAGGTCATTGCCGGTCCGATCGCCCATATGGCCGGTCCGACCGATTTGGGACCGGTCCGATCATTGCAAGGACCGGTCGGACCGCCCCATCGAGAAGCTCAGAACTTTGTCGAAAACAAGTGAAACGACAAATCGTAAACGCCATTGCCAATTGTCACATCATCCTAAGATCTGGAACATATCCCCATGAAATCCACATATATCTTGTCACAAGAGCGATGATGCTACAAACATAGCTGATTTGTTTTTCAGGAAAATCATTCGCTTACATGGAGTGCCCAATACTATTATCTCGGATCGTGATGCGAAGTTTTTGAGCCACTTTTGGAGATCACTTTCGAATAAATTGGGGACAAAGCTGCTGTTCTCTACTACATGCCATCCCCAAACTGATGGACAAACGGAGGTTGTCAACCGCACGTTATCCACCATGTTGCGGGCTGTTTTAAAGAAGAACTTGAAGATGTGGGAAGAGTGTTTACCGCATATTGAGTTTGCTTACAATAGGTCAGTACAATCCACCACCAAGGTAAGTCCATTTCAGGTAGTGTATGGTTTTAACCCACGTGCTCCTATTGATTTACTACCTTTACCGACCTCTGAAAAAATTAATCTAGATGCTAAGAAGCGTGCTGCACTTATTCTCAAGTTGCATGAAACCACTAAAGAGAATATAGAGCATATGACTGAAAGGTATAAGGTTGCTGGAAGTAAAGGTAGGAAAGTTGTCAAATTTGAACCAGGTGATTTAGTTTGGGTTCATTTGAGAAAGGATAGGTTTCTGGAATTAAGAAAATCAAAGTTGATGCCTAGAGCTGAAGGACCGTTTAAGATAATTAAGAAGATAAATGATAATGCATACCAATTAGAATTACTCGCAGATTTTGGGGTTAGCCCCACATTTAACATTTCGATTTGAAACCATACGTGGGAGAAGAAGGTGAGCTTGAGTCGAGGACGACTCCAATTCAAGAGGGGAGTATGATGAGGACATCCTCCTTCTGGATATACGCACTACACAAGACCCTCCGGATCCGGGTTTGAACTACACGGTCCTATGACAAGAGCTAGAGCACGCCACTTAATCGATCGAGTAAAGTCGTTTCTAGGGTCGAGTGTATTATTTGAGAACTCTATGATCTTTGCCTAATGGAGATGATTTACTTGTACTGTGAATCTAGGATTACGACCGGTTCAAGAAGGTCCACGACTAGTTCGCAGGTCTACGACCACTACAAGAAGACCTACGACCGGTTCAAGAAGGTCCACGATCAGTTCGCATGGGTCTACGACCACTACAAGAAGACCCACGACTAGTTCAAGAAGGTCCACGACCGATTCGCGAGGTCTACGACCACTACAAGAAGACCTACGACTAGTTGATTCGATTGGAGCAATCCACGACCGTAAAAGCGAGCGAAGACTCGTTGGACACAATCTATGACCAAAGATAGCATGGACTCCTCAAGACCACCCTAGGACCGGTCCTACGACGGATCTTCCATCAGAAATACGCAAAGACAAGGTGTTGCACACCGCTTTGGAAACTAATAGGACTTTGTAAACGTGGCGAGGTCGGAGTCCGTGTTGTGTACGCTTCATCCCACGCCGCACAACCCTAGGTCGACCTCCTCACGTTCCCTATATATATCTGAGTCGCCATAGTTTAGGCGGTTTTTCTTAGATTATTACGCCAATTGCGGTTTACGATTATCGGTTTGAGGAACCCCATTTGTAAACTTCATCCATATCCGCAATACAATTCAGATTGCATCTACCTTGTTCTTGTGAGTTGCTTCGATTGCTTGCAGGAACAATAACCTTCGTGGTAAGGTCGATCGCGTGCAAGCGTGGTCGATAACGACAGGCGTGCGGGTGTAGCGAATTGCGAGGTGACGATCTGTTGGTCGGAAGCCTCAAAGCGTCAACGTCCTCACGACGAACCAAATCGAACCTATCTGAAGATCAGGCCACCGTGACTCATCAACTGACCTGACCAGGGATTATGAGAAAGGTAAAGTAATAATCAACTTAGCTTTTCTTATTAATTTTGAGCATGATCGTTGATTATATCTTCATAATCTTAGATCTTTCACAAAAAGAAATTGATGCCCGAGTCAAGCTCATTCATGATAAGGCTCCTACAACCACAGCAGGAGCTCCTCAAATCCTGGTGGTCGTAACCGATGAAGAAAGGAAAGAACGTCTAAAGGTAATTAAAATTTAGGTTCAGTAGTCGTAAAAGTCAACCACTTAACAATGTTAGATTTGTGACTTTTGCAGAAAGTAGGCTTGGCACACCATCAAGACGACCAACAGGTCAAATTAAAGGCTGTTGAAGATGGGTCAGAGGAAGACAGAATTGCCCTGACCAAAAGGCTTCTCCTGGTGAAGGCCGCCGAGTTCCACCGTTCCTTCGACCACCCCCATCAGACAGTTCTTTGTAGACATGATCGCTGCAGAGAAAAGGGGTGTGGTCGAAGAACTTAAGCGTAAAACCCGCAAGACCAAGGTACCCTTCTACTATGAGAACAAAATATTTACAGTTTCTATTTCTCATGGCTTCGTCAAGCAAATAGAAAAAGAATACTATAAAAGTTTTATGTCTTTTCTCAAGGCTACCTCTGCAACAGCAGAGCCTGTGGTCGAGGTGAGCACTATCCCTCAGGTGGTCAAAGCCAATTCTGACCATCAAGAGGGGCAGGTAGCTCTAGCTCTAGTTCAAAACCTATGACCAGACGTGGTCGTAGAGATCCCAACACTTCCTCAAGACATTCGACCAGACGTGGTCAAAGAAGTCTCGGCCTCTCAAGCTCGTGGCACTGGAAGCCTTCCAGAGGCTGAAGGTGTCACAAAAATTGAGGCGACTGAAGAAGAGGTAATCTTCCTTGGGGAAGGCTTCTTCTAGATTCAAGATCGTATGTAGGAAACCAAGGCTTCTTCTTGTTGTTTTAGTCCTGCATCTCTAGCCCCCCGGTGATACTTCTGTTGAGAGGTCCGTCGTTGTTTTATCTACAGCTATGAGAGTATTCGTTTCTCCTATGGTCATAGAGACAGCAGCGGAGGTAGTCGAAGATTTAACCACTATCCCTGATGTGGCGATGGAGGAGGTTACTGTCGCCTAGCCAACCACGACCACTGAGGTGGTCGTAGAGGAGGAGGCTACTGCTGCCTAACCAACCACGACCATTAAGGTAGTCGTAGAAGAGGAGGCGAGGACAGCGGAAGACCAGGACGCTCGAATGATTGAGTCAATTGTTGATAATCTCAATAATCAGACAAGAGACTTGGTCCTACGATCAATAGGAGCAGCCAGTCAAGCAGGAGCGAGGAGCTCCGACCACCGTGCTGAGAAGGAGGTCGTGGAGGGTGTTCCTACTGGTCCTCAAGGTGGAGTCGCGTCTTCTATCAACAATGAAGAAGAAGACATGGAAGATTCTTTCGACATCTTCCCCGATTTCTTTGGACCATCGACTATTGGGTCATCTTCATTTAGGTCTCTTGATCGAGTCCAACACCCTAAGGAAATTCCAAACACGAGACATATCTTTGACAACGAGCGTCTTCAATAAAAATATGGTGGGACAAAGTCGACGGGTTCCGTAAACTGGAGGATTCAGAGATAGTGTATGGTCATTTTGCTCGGTCAACCATCGATGTAAGTACTCGATACCAAATATTTATATATTTGGGTTTTTTCTTGCTTTTTTCTCACTATGAATTTATGTGTTCAAAGATCTCTCAAACAAGTTGATATTATTGGTGAATACCACAGGCAACTGGTGTTACCGAGAAAGCAGAAGGCTAAACTCTGCGAACAAGCAGTAGATGGTAAGTTACTGTTACGAGTAGTCTTTTTTGTTTTGACCACTCGTTCAGTACTCATGTCTACTTTAACCTTTGTGGGTTTAAAAGTGATGAAATAACATTGGTCGATGCACTCGAGTATGTAAAAGCCGAGGTGCAAAGGCTAAAGGATGAAAAAGAAGGCCTACCGAAGAACCTTTCGGAGGCAAAATATGCAACTTGCGAGCTACATAATGAAATAAAAAGCAAGTACTTCACTTAAGATTGTTCATTTCGACAACTTTCTTTTCTTTCTCTGACACCTTTTCCTTTTTAGAAAAAGAGGTTGATATGGGAAGCTTCGTACTGAGGTCGATTCGAAGATCTTGGTGATCAATGAGCTTACTCGTATCTCCAAAGAAAAAGATAAAAGCATAAAAGAATGGGAAGAGTAGTGCTAAAGGGATGCTGCCTCCCATGATGACGAAATCAAGAACCTTGACTCTCGTTTAGTATGTAAGAATTTTTTACCTATGACTATTTTTATTTATTACCCTTTAAGAAGTATTTTTCTAGCTGGTCGTGCTCTATTTTCAGAGCAAGCAGTCGAAATAAAACGACTTCAGGAAACTTCAACTCGCTGTCAGGAGGAAATGAAGGATACGAAGATCAACCTTCAAGACAACATTTCTCTCCTTAACAATATGCTTGGTGGACTCGGTGCCAAGGAGGTCACTCCTCTTAAAGACACCGTGGTCTAACATACGAGCACAATTGGACAGCAAGTCAGAACTCTCCAAGAGTTGATAATGACTCTGAAGGAAAACCAAGTCGACTCAATAAGATAGGCGGGTGAAAGTGCAGTAAGTTTTGCTCTAACAAAACATAAGGCTCATGACCGTAGTCTTAGTCTTCAACTAGTCGAAGCTGACTTCAACTGTCGTGAAGCGGAGGCAACACAATTGATCGAAGAGGTGAAGCCAGTCGGCAAGAAGATCACAGAGGAGGTGCATGATGGATCTCCTCTATCAAAGTAGTTTGTAATAGGGTCTGTAATTGTAAAAAAATCTTACTTATGAATATAAATCTCCATTTTCCTACAAATTGTCTCTTCGAGTAGTCAGCAACTCATAAGACAAAAAATAGAAATGAGAATTGAATTCTAAGACTAAGAATTGAAGTCATATTTATAAATTTATCCTACCCCCAACTATTTGTTGTGTTTAATAAGATAAATTAAGTAAATAGTGGAAAAAGAGTGTGCTTAAAAAATCGTTCAACCTTACTTATTAAACGCATTTTCTTGTACCAGTAGCAAGAGTTAAAAATAGCTCAATGCTAGGAAATTCCTTCTAGTGGGTAAGACCACGTGCAGAGAGGAAAGTTTTTGACTAGGTGGTGTTACTTCCTCCAACCAGGTTAACCAAATCGAGCAAATTAAGAGTAGTCGAACAAACTATGAAAGGTTGACTCACTTAGAAAATTCTTCACAAAATGAATAAGTAATCTAAGTTAATGACTAAAAAGAGCTTTCTTAGAATTATTTCGACCATATTTTGTTAAACCTAGTTTCTTTGTGTTGGAAGCTAAAGTTAGGAACAGATCGAAGCTAGGAAGTTTCTTCTAGTGGGTAAGACCACGTGCAGAGAAGAAAGACTTCGGTTGGGTGATGTTACCCTCCTTCGACCAGTGTAAAGAAAACCAAGTATTTCAAAATTGATCAAAAAATTATCGAAGTGTTGCTCAATGAAAATTTTAAGATAATAAAGATTAGAGAAAACATAAAATTTATTAAGAATATAGGAGGATACACAAAGAACTTGAGTAGCTAATCAGTGTTCCATTAATTAGAAACAACTCTACCATCTTCCATTGCTAGCCGTACCGAGCCTGGTCGTATGACTTCGACTATTGTGTAAGGACATTTCCACTTAGGAGAAAATTTGTTTAAATTAGACTGGGATTGAATCTTTTTAAATACTAAGTCACCTATAGTAAGGCTGCGAGGTTGGACCTTGCGATCGTAGTATTTGCGTAGGGCTAGTTGATAGACTGCCAAATGGATTAAGGCTTGATTCCTCTTTTCTTCACGTAGGTTGATGTCATCAGCTCGAAGTTGTTCTTGGCTAGAGTTGCTGTTATTTTTTATCCATGTCAACCGAATCATTAGTTCAGGTGGAAGCATGGCTTCAGCACCAAAAATAAAGAAAAAATGGGTGTTTCTCCTATAGCCTGACTAACAGTTGTGCGAATTGCCCATAATACTTAGGGTAATTCTTTTACCCAAGCCACCGAGCGGTTTATAAGTAGGTTAAAAATTCAAGTTGTAATTCCTTGTATAATTTGGCCATTTGCCTTTTCGATTGCCCCATTGCTTTGTGGATGGGCGATAGAGGCATAACATAGCGTGGTACCCAATTCTTAGCAAAATTCTTATAATTATGCGCTCGAAAATTGTGTACCATTATTTGTAATAATTCGACTTGGAACACCAAATCGAGTGATCATATTTTTCATCATAAATTTCTTGGTTACTTCTATTTTTATTCCAGTCACAAGTTCGGCTTCAATCCATTTCGTGAACGTATCAATAGCCACAAAAAGAAACTCGAACCTCCTAGTGCTTTGGGGAACAATCCTAGGATATCGAGACCCCATGTTGCAAAAGAACAAGAAAGAGGTATGGTTCGTAATGCTTGAGAAGGCTGGTGTATTTGCCAGCTATGAAACTGGCATTGTACATATTTCTTAACAAGCTCTTTAGCATCATGGAAGACTGTTGGCCAATAGAAATCTTGTTGAATGGATTTTCTGACCAGCGTTCTGTAGGAAGCGTGAGTTCCACAGATGCTCCCATGTATTTCTTAAAGGAGATATAATCATTCTATCTGCGATAAGCATCGCATGAGAACCGCTTGAGTACCTCGCTTGAAGAGAACTCCTTCGACTAAAGTACTCATTTTGGCCATACGGGATAAACGATTGGCCTCAATATCGTCATTGGGTATTGTGTCCTTCTGAAGATACTCGTAGATGGGACTCATCCAGGTATCCTCCTATTCTACGGAGGTTGTCTCAACAGGAGATGTCTCTGGTGTTTCGACTAGGGACGACTTCTGGAGTTGTTCCAAGAATACTCCTTGTGGTACTTGTGATCAGGAAGAAATCATTCGAGCTAAATGGTCAGTGGGAAAATTATCCTTTTGAGGGACATATTGTACCTCAAAACCAAAAAAATATTTTTCAAGCTTCTTGGCTTCCGATAAGTACTGAGACATGGTTGGATTAGAGCATTGATACTCTTTTCTGACCTAATTCATGACCAGTTGAGAGTCTCCTCTCACGAGCAGTCGTTGAATCCCAAGCGCTTTCACTGCTCATATGCCAGCAAATAAACCATCGTATTCTGCCACATTGGTAGTAGAAGGGAAATTTAATTGAATAACATATTTTAAGCTTTCTCATGTAGGAGATACCAAGACCACCCCAGTCCCTGAGCCACTTAGCATAAGTTACCCATCAAAGTATATTATCCACTAGTCATGGGATTCGTACTAGGGTCCCTGAACGGGTTCAGAATTTGTTCATTCAGTGACAAAGCCTGCCAAGATCTGGGATTTAATGGTCATTCAAGACACAAAATAGAGGTCGAACTCCCCAAGTTCAACCGACCACTTTGCCATGCACCCCGCTACTTCCATGTTCTAGAGGACCTCTCATAAGGGAAACTCAGATGACACGATTAACTTGTGCGCTTGGAAATAATGCCTCAATTTCCTCGAAGACAAGAGGAGGGCATATAGAAGCTTTTGGAACTGAGGGTAACGCTCCTTAGAACCATGTAAAAATTCACTAACATAGTAATTTGGTCCTTGAGCAATTTTACGTTCTGCGACCAGCACTAGGCTAACTGCTTGTGGCGTAGCAGCTAGGTATATTACGAATGTCTCTCCTGGTTTAAGAGAAAGCAAAACAGGAGCACTCGTAAGATACCTCTTGACATCCTCGAATGTGTTGTTTGCCTTCTCTGACCACTCGAAACCCTCATATTTCCTCATAAGTTTAAAGATAGGAAGTCCTTTTTCTCCCAATTATGCAATGAAACGACTAAAAGCGTCATGCATCCTGTGAGTTTCTGGACTTCTTTCTTTGTGGTCGGAGGGCGCATTTGTTCAATCGCTTTGATCTTTTCAGGGTTTGCTTCAATTCCTCTGGCAAAGACAAGGAATCCAGGTAATTTTCTGGAAGAGACTCCGAACACACACTTCTTAGGATTGAGTTTTAAACGGTGTTTTCTGGGGTTGTCGAATGTTTCTTGCAAGTTGGAAATATGATTAAGGCGCTTGATGCTTTTTACGACTAGATCGTCAACATCAGCTTCCAAATTTAGGCCTAGTTGAGGAAGATGGTCTTTTCCATTAAGCGTTGAAAAGAAGAGCTAGTTTTTTTAGACCAAAAGACATTTTTGACATAGCAAAATATAACAAATGGTGTAATAAATGCAATTTTTTCTTCATCATCTAGGCACATACTTATCTAATGATAACCAGGATAAGCATCTACAAAACTTAATATTTGACAACCAGTAGTAGAATCAACCAACTGGTCAATACGAGGAAGAGGAAAATCGTCCTTCGGGCAAGCTTGTTAAGATCAGTAAAGTCTACACACATAAGTCGTTTATCATTAGACTTTATAACCATTATAGGGTTGGCCAACCACTCTGGGTGGTCAACTTCTCTTATGAAGCCTGCTTTAAGTAGCTTGTCCAATTCAGATCTGATGGTACCTCGTCGATCGGTGCGAATCTCTACAATTTTTTGTTTTACGGGCTTCTTGTCAAGCCATAGATCTAGTCTGTGCTCAATCACCTCCCTGGGGACTCTGGGCATGTCGGATGCTTGCCACATAAAGATATCGACGTTAGCTAGGAGGAAGGTGACGAGGGCATCTTCCTATGCTGGGTCGAAAGTGACCCTGATGTGAACGGTCTTCGAATGCCATTTAGTGTAAAAAATGATGGTGCTTCCTTCCCGCGCTTGATACAAAAGACCTTTCTTCCTCAACTAGGCTGAAACTTGGAAACCTATGTCGATGATCTGGTCGTAAAAAGCATCCAACGCCTTATCATATTTCTGACTTGCAAAAAACATTCGATAACCTCATAAAACACCAGTTGATGCTCAACCCGAGAAGTCTGTGTTCAGAGTCTCTTTAGGAAAATTGCTTGTATTCCTTGTTTCTGATCAGGGAATGGGAGAAAATCTGAAAAGATGAAGGCCATTGAACAAATGTGTCCTACGACCACAAATAAAGAGATATAGAAACTCACAGGGTGCATGCAGCTTTAAGGCGTTTCATCGCACGTCAGGGAGAAAAATGACTTCCTTTCTTTAAGCTTATTAGGAAACATGAGGGTTTCAAATGGTTTGAAGAGGCGAACAGAGCATTCGAGGATGTCAAGAGATACCTTACGAGTGCTCCCATCTTGGATTCTCCTAAACCAAATGAAACACTCTTGTTGTATGTAGGGGTGCAATTGGAGCGGATACGAACGGATATCGTGCATCCCATATCCTATTCTGTTTTTTCTCAAAATTGGAGTTGGACACGGACATTGCTAGATATGAATACGAATGTGGATAGTCTCGGTCATGAATACAAAGCAAATACATGTTGAACCGAATATGGATTGTCTCGGTCACGAATATTTAGTCGAATATTGCACGAAAATAGAAGGCACATATGTCGCACATATAAAGATCAATCGACCATACTACATGTCCAAAATACAACTACATTAGTAATTCAACAAGCAAATTTAACTACATCACACTATCACGATGACTAGTTAAGGAAGTACTAGTAAGTAGCAAGTCATAGCGATAGTAGTACAAAATATGTGCAAAATGTAACTAGCGAAATACATAACATGACAGATACAATATATACAAAGTCTACAAACCAGTATCAATAACTAGTTAGGGATACATAGAACGTTGACTGGTAGCAAGTCTATAGCATAATAATGTTTAAGTTTTTGGAAATATTTTATTTAAAATATGGTTTTATAAAAAAATTCATGATTTTTTAGAATTTAACAAAGCTTAAATATATTTTTTAGAAATGGAAATTATTTAATATGAACAAATCAAACATCCATTAAATTCAAAAGTATTTTATTTAAGTTCCTTATGTTCCAAATTATTTTTGTATTTTTTCTGGAATTTTTCTGAGTTCATTTGTCATTTGTCATGGCTCATTTGGATTTCCTGTATTTTTCTAAAAAAATAATTAAATACTGGAAATCCTCGTGGGCCGATTTCTCTCTCCGACCCACTGGACCTAGAGTTTACTAGATATCCAACATAGTATTTACTGGATACTATCTTATAAATTATCCGGATAACTCTGAATCTGACAGATACCTCCTTCCCGAATTTGTTTCCGTGTGGAGCAAAAACTATCCCGATCCGAATTCAAAATTCGAGAAAAATCCTGGATACCTGGTTTTAGACTCTAAATAAGATCAGGATCTATTCGGACAGACGGACAGTCGGGAACTATCCGCTCCGTTTGCACCCCTAGTTGTATCTAACTGCTACGCCACAAGTAGTGAGCGCAGTACTGGTCGCAGAATGCGAACACATTCAACAACCAATTTACTACGTTAGTGAATTTTTACAAGGGCCTAAGTAGCTTTACCCTTAGGTCCAAAAACTTCTATATGCCCTCCTCATGTCTTCAAGAAAACTGATGCATTATTTCTAGGCAAACAAGTTAATTGTATTGTACGAGTTTCCCTTAGGAGAAGTCCTCCAAAATAGGGAAGCAGCGGGACACATGACAAAGTGGTCAGTGGAACTTGGGGAGTTCGACCTCTATTTGATATCCCGAACGTCCAATAAATCCCATATCTTGGCAGAATTTATCACCGAATGGACAAGTCCTGAACCTGTTCAGAGACCCCGATACGAATCCCACGACCAGTGGCCAATGTACTTTGATGGGTCACTTACATTAAGTGGCTCGGGGGTTGGGTGGTCTTAGTATCTCCTATCGGATAAACCTTAAAATATATCATTAAATTAAACTTTCCTACTACCAATAATATGGCAGAATATGAAGGTTTATTAGCTGACATTCTAGCAGCGAAAGCGCTCGGGATTAGACAACTACTAGTATGTGATTCTCAATTAGTCATCGCTTAGCAGGATTGGCACTTTTTTTGTCTTATGGGGTCGCTTGGTATTGGTTAATTCGGTATTTTCCTCTTAAGCGATTTATGACATGGCCTCATTGAAACTGCTGGCTAAAGTCATTCTTCATATTGACCATTTATGAATGCATGCCTTATGGCATGGCTCGGATATCAATAGATGAGGTGGATATTTAGTGGCTTGGAAAAATGTCTATCGACCTAAAAAGCAAGGTGGACTTGGAATTTTGCATCTTTGGGTTCAAAATAAAGCTATGTTGATGAAGCATCTTCATAAGTTTCTCAATAGAGCAGATGTTCCTTGGGTCAATTTCACTTGGAAAACTCTTTATCGGAATCTTTTGGCGCCAAGCTCAAACCATCTGTGTCGTTCTTTTTGGTGGAAGGATCTGTTGCACTTGTTAGAGGAATTTAAAGGATTTTCTTCTTGTTCGGTTTTTAATGGAAGATCTTGTCTTTTCTAGAAAGACATGTGGAATTTGGGATTCCGCTTCTGAAATTGCCTCACCTTTTTTCTTTTGCAAAGAATAAGGATGTTTCGATTGCACTTCTCCTGGAGGAGACTAATTTTGAGTCTAATTTTCATCTTCCTCTATCATCAACGGCTTTTTTACAGCTTCAGGCCTTAAGTGCTGGCATTGCTTCTTTTGGGCCGTCGTAAGATGGCCGGATGAATGGACTTACATTTGGGGCTCCTCAACTTTTACTCCTAAATAGGCTTATGTGCATCTGTTGGGTCAGACCTTCATGCCCATCCTTTTATATGGCTCTGGTCTTCTTATTATTTGAGCAAACAAAAGTTTTTCTTTTGGTTGCTCTTCAAGGACAGATTAAATACTAGGGAGCTTCTTCTTCGCAAGAGGTTTCATCTTGAGAATTCTAAATGTGTGCTTTGCTCAGATAGTTTTACTGAAACATCGAAGCATCTCCTCTTTGGGTGTTCCTTTAGCCGACAGTGTTGGTCCCTGTTCGGGTTTGATTGGGATTTATCTCTTCCAGTGGTTGATCTCATACAAGATGGCAAGCAAAGGTATCGTTTGAGGTTATTCAAGGAGATTTTGATTATTGCGTGCTAGAGTATATGGTTGCATCAGAATAAGGTTATTTTTAATCAGGGGGTCATTTCTATATCAGACTGGAAAATAGAGTTTAGAGGAGCATTTGCCCTGGTTATCCATAGGGTCAAACCTTCGCTTCGGGAGGAGTTTGTTTCCTGGTTGAGAGATTTCGATTAACTTTTCTTAGTGCTCTTTTGTAAATCCTTTTTCTCATGTACATTTTTTCCTTTTAATATATTTTACAGTAGGGGTGCTTCCCCTCCTATTTTCAGTACAAAAAATCAGGTCGAAAAAGAGTATCAATGCTCTAATTCGACCATGAGGAATTATTTTTTGGAAGTTAGAAAGCTTGAAAATCATTTTTTGGTCTAGATGTACAATATATCCCTCAAAAGGATAATTTCCTCGCTGACCATTCCACAAGGAGTCTTCTTGGAACAACTCCAGAAGCCGTCTATAGTCAAAAAACCGAAAACTACTGCAAGTGAGCTAGTCTCTCTAGAATACAAGGATACATGGATGAATCCCATATATGAGTATCTTCTGAAGGGCACCATACCTGACAACGATCTTGAGGCTGATCGTTTATCCCGCAAGGCCAAAATGTTTACTTTGGTCGAAGAAGTCCTCTCTATAAATGAGGTACTCATGCGATGCATATCTCAGAAAAAAGGATTAGCACTCCTTAATGATATACACAGACGTATCTACAGAACTCATACTTCCTACAGAACGTTGGTTAGAACAGCTCTTAGACAAGGTTTTTACTAGCAGCCCTCCATGACGCAAAAGATCTTGTTAAGAAATGTATACAACGTCAGTTTCATAGCAGGCAAAAACACCAACCAACTCAAGCGTTACAAACCATACCTCTTTCTTGACCTTTTGTGACCTAGGGTTTAGATACCCTAGGACCATTTCCTAAAGCACCCGGGGGCTTCGAATTTCTTTTTGTGGCTATTGACACGTTCACAAAATGGATTAAAGCGGAATCTGTTACTTGGATTACAACGGAAGAAGCCCTGAAATTTATGATGAAAAGCATGATAACTCGATTTGGTGTTCTAGATCGAATCATCACTGATAATTATACTCAATTTTCGAGCTCAAAATTTCAAGAATTTTGAGAAGGAATTAGGTACTAAATTATGTTATGTCTATGTTGTCCATCCACAAAGTAATAGAACAATCGAAAGGATAAATGGTCAAATCATGCAGGGAATAAAAACTCGAGTTTTCGTCCTGCTTATAAAGCACTTGGGGGCTTGGGTGAAATAATTACCCTCAGTTCCATGGGCAATTCGCACGACTCGGTCGTGCTCTAGGTGAAAAACCATTCTTTCTAGTCTTTGGTGCTGAAGCCATGCTTCTACAAGAGCTAAAAATTCGGTCTACAAGGGTCGAAAACTATAATGACCTAGACCAAGAACAACTTCGAGCTAACGATATCAATCTACTCGAAGAAAAGAGTAATAAAGTCTTAATCTGTTCAACAGTCTACCGACAAGCTTTGCGCATATACTACGATCGTAAGGTCCAACTACGCAGCCATGTTGTATATGACTTGGTTTTGAAGAAAATTCAGACCCAGTCTAATCGGAACAAACTCTCCCCCAAGTGGGAAGGTCCTTACACAGTGGTCGAAATCACACGACCAGGTTCGGTACGACTAATAATGGAAGATGGTAGAATTCTCTCCCATTCATGGAATATCGACTAGTTACGAAAATTCATGTGTTAATTCTTATGCTCTTAATAAAGTTTATATTTTCTTCGATCTTTATTGTGTTAAGAAGTTGATAAAAGAGCAAGGCTTTTATGTTTTTTCGATCACTTTTAAACGATTAGTTTTTCTTACACTGGTCGGAGGAAGGTAACATCACCTAGTCGAAGTCTTTTCCTCCCTGCGACCACCTACTAATCGTAAGTTCTAATACGATCACTTTATGGTTGTAAACCTTACTACGACCAGGTCAATCACAACTATGGTCGATAAGAACCATAGAACCACAGACATGTGGACATAATCGACTAGGGACCTTATACATTGTGTTTAATTACATGCAGTAGTAAATGTGCCGTTATTATCTGGTATAACTACACGTATTAATCTCTGTCTCTGGCATAACCGCACGACAAACGTGGGGAGTAATCTCTCTGACAATAACTGTCATCAAAGTGCGCTATTCTTCAACCGTTGATGTGCCTCCTGCCATAGACAACTACCACCCACTGAGATGTTAAAGTGCGCTATTTCACGGAAAGCCGACAAGGAATTCCCTTAATAACCGACCGTTTTGATTCTTTAGAACAACTCGATGAATTTAGTAGACCCTTTTAGGAGGCCCTCAATGACCATAGATCGAACCTATCCTATTTTTACAGTCCGATGGCTGGCTGTTCACGGACTAGCCGTACCTACTGTTTTTTTCTTGGGATCAATATCAGCAATGCAGTTCATCCAACGATAAACCAAATTCCAACTAATAAATCCAACGATGAATCAATTTTGTTTGTTAATGGTGTTAGTGAAGCAATCCATCGGTTGATTTATAGTCCCCGCCCTTCGCCCATGAAATTGATTCACTCTTATGAAGCAACAAGAAAGAAGGGGTCAATCGAGGATCCAATATTTTATTCCACGGAAGAAGTATCCTGCAAATCATTGATTTAGTTTAGAGTAATAAACTAATAAAACCTTAATCAAAACTACTCAACTAGCCTAAAAAGAAAAACCACCCTTCAATAGAAGAGTATACGTTTTTTTGCAAAAATTCTGTAAGTTCGAAGTTGAACTTAATTGAACAAGTCAAGCAATTCTATTTGCTCACAAGAAATTTGTCCCCCGCCATATTTTCTTTCCGTTTGTCCACTACCTCGCCTGAACCTAAGCAAAAGAGGTCCAAGAGACAGACCCGAATAAAGAAAAGAAGAAATAGTAATCTTTGACGAATAGGAAGAAAAATGATTCTTATTTTGATACAAGAAGAATCGACACAAGAAAAAGGCTTTTTTGCCTTTTTCTTGTGCCCAATAGAGGATTAAGAAGACCAGCAATCCCTCCTAAAAGGAGGAAATCCTTTTATTGTTCTCGCCTTTGCCTTGAATTCTCTTCTTTTGCATGAGATAGAAATAAGGAATTCCAGGCATCTCGCAAACAAAAAACAGTTTAAACAAAAAAAGGATTTCCAAAATGGATCATAGATAATTCTAGCAATCGCCAATAAATCGCGGCTTTTTACCAACTTGATGGTAAGCCGGGACCTAGAAATTCATTTCGTACAATTGAACCTTTTCAAACTGTTTCTTTTTGAGAACCAAAAAAACTTGTGCCAAAATAACAGATGCGAAGAAGAACAAAAGGCCTTGGACGCGTAATGGATCCTGAAGCACGATTTCTGCATCCCCCTGACCAAACCCTCCCACATTAGGATTGCTTGTTAATGGTTGATCAAGCTTGATCGATTCCCCTTCTGAAACAAGAAGTTCTGGCCCGGAAGGTATAATATCAATCACTTGGCGTCCATCCGATGCATCGACTATGGATATTTCATATCCCCCCTTTTCTTTACGTAGTATTTTTCTTACTATACCTGTTGACGTAGCATTATAGACCGTATTGTTACTCTTGCTACCATCAGGATAGATCTGTCCCCTTCCTCGGTTTCCCCCTACATATATGGGATATTTTAAGAAATGAACGTCTTTCTTCGTAGCAGGATCGGGGGAAAGAATGGGAAAGACGATTTCACTATATTTCTTACCGGGAACAGGGCCTATCACAAGAATATTTTTTTTATCGGGACGATAACTCTGAAAAGAAAGATTTCCTATCTTTTCTTTCAACTCAGGAGAAATACGGTCGGGCGGCGCTAATTCGAATCCCTCGGGCAAAATAAGAACAGCACCCACATTTAACCCTCCCTTTTTCCCATTACCAAGAACTTGTTTCAGTTGCATATCATAAGGAATTCGAAGAACTGCTTCAAATACAGTATCGGGAAGCACAGCTTGGGGAACTTCAATATCCCAGTATTCGATACTGGGTTATTCATAGCATTACTATACCTTCCCTATTCATTGCGGGTTGGTTATTTGTCAGTACGGGTTTAGCTTATGACGTGTTTGGAAGTCCTCGGCCAAACTAGTATTTCACGGAAAGCCGACAAGGAATTCCCTTAATAACCAGTATAAAATTCAGGGCCTTTCTTCAGTGAATAGGCGAGTTGTTCCCTGTAAAACATCCCACTTTGTAGATCGATCGATCGATCGATCAATGCATGCTGGATGCCAGGAAGCATCATCCGGTATAAAAGGAGCGAAACTTCACGTGCAAATCCACAGGCCACGTGGCCCCGAATGTGTTTCCCTGTTGGATTCAGCGCGTCGTGCCTCCCGGGCCGTCTAATTTTATTTTGGGGTTTTTGTGCCTTCACGCTCCAACACTCCGACCTCCCTTGAAACCAAGCGGCATATCAATTCTGACGAGAGGCCGCCCGAGATTGCAATCGCCAAATCGCCTCACCGCAGCGGCCTATGCCCGCTCACATTGCTTGTCGCGCGTTTGTACGCGCGCCGGCCTCTAGTAAGTTATGATTCCTTTGTAAATTGCCTGATGTTGAATGTTCTAAATATGTTACATTATGTTTAGTGGGTTCTGACATGTTTGTATCTGAATGAATTTTATGTACACTTTAAGTTTACAGAGTAGTGCCTGCATGGAGTTGGAATTCAAGGCTAACTAGTACGGTGCCCGTGCGTTGCAACGGAACCTCAAAAAAGAAGTTTAAATAACACATAGCAAAGAAAATCATGTCAAACACCCCATAATTCATAATTCAGAACCAAGCCCCTGCCCCCCGTCACCACCAACCGACGATTCTTTTTCCATGCGGGCGGCGGTTTGACGTGGGGTGGAAGGGGAGGGGAAGAGGCGACTGTTCTTTTTCCATGCGTGCGGCGGTTTGCCGTAGGGTGGAAGGGTAAACTCATAATTATAATAGTTAAGAAATATTATAATATTGGAAATCAAGAACGGAAGACCAAAATTAGTTATCTACACCCTTTACATGAGGTATTTTAAAGATAAATTTTACAGTATATTCTACCGGTAGTTTAAATCAAATCTGACTATTGATTTGTTAATGGCATAATAGACTTTTCTTTGTATTTATAAATTTTCATAAGGGTATTATGAATTTTTTCAACTATAGTTCAAAATATTACTCTTGTGTCATGCAGTTCTCCATATGGGCAATTAAAATTCTATCACTCTTAGGATTCTACTACTCGTACTACTGGGTATGGTATAACTAAATCCCAACTAATCTGAACATTGGATAAAAAGAATGGATAGTCCATGTTAAATTAAGTGTACCGTAAAAAAGCTCAATTTAAAAGTTGGAATTACTCCAGTTATGCATCTCGCACTGTTGGCGTACGGGTCCGAGTACCAATGGTAAGACACTCGCCATTGAACGGTTGGCTATGCCACCACCAAGACTCTAAGGTTTAGTTGAAGAGGAAGGGAAAAACTAATAACTTTGTTTATTCATTGCGATTGATAATGGATACATGATATCCCTTTTATAGGGACAACCCAACTTGACGTCTAAGAAAAAATCCATAAGGAAACCTATCAATCCAATCCAATATTTCTAACTATTAAAAATAGCATTCCTAATAGACAAGATTATATCTCTAATAACAACTTGATAGATAAGTAATTCCAAAAAACCCTACCTAACCAGTTGGTCTTTATCCTAGGAAACCTATCAACCATGCACTGAAAAATAATGGCACTACAGTACCAATTGTACCATTTATGTACTGCTACAATACATTGTGTTGTTCATGCGCTGTACAGTGCATCATATCTTGCTCCATAACAATACACCCCTCGCGGCGAGGAAGCTCGTCCTCGAGCTATAGTGATGGCTATGGTTGAAGTCCTTGGTGGCCCTATATTGACAAGAGTATCCGGTACCGGCGTCGGCTCACTTGAGAGCAGATAAGCGACACTCCGATGTATGATGGCTAAGGAAGAAACGTCTTAGCATGTTGTGGCGTTGAGGAAGACATCGGCGGCATGGGCAACCGACATGGGGTAGTAGTTATGGTTTTACTACCCTGGAGCGTGACGATGGCGGGAAGGACACGACGGCGGCATTGGCCCCTCAGTTGCTGCACTCTGCATTGCTTATGGCACACATCGGCCAGTCGTGTGGAAAAAATCGCCGCTAGACAACAGGATCCTTCCTCCGGCGGCGCCGCACCAGGGGGTGCAACCAAGGGCAGCGATGCCCACAGGGGTGGCGTTGGTGGCGCCGTTGAGGAAGGTGATGGTAGCGCCGCCATCGCAATGGCACGCGACCTCTCCTGCTCCTTCAACTTGACCATCAATGCCCACATTTTTTGAAGGATGGTCACCATGTTGTCAATTGAGATCATTATCTTTTCATTGCCAGAGTTAAATCCTAAGTCTTAATCATGTTCAATCCTAAGATCAAAGTTGGATTGAATTATCGAAATCTTACTTACAGACCGAGTTTTAATTTGCAGCCCCAGCAGCTACAAAGAGATTGCCTGAGGAATTCTCAAGTGAAGCAAGTTCATCAATCTGGTGGGCGGTGGCTATGGCTCCAAAGGGTAATGCTGTTATACTGATAACTGACATTTATGTCGCAACTTGCAATTTAGCTCCAAAATTTGCACTAATATGATATTTATATCTGCAGGTATGGTTATGATTGGAAACGAGATGAAGCAGAGAAAAACCTGCTTCGCTCCCACACAACTGCAGTTTCCACCAGAGTGCTTTACAGGCTTGCCCAGGAGGTATATCGATCAATCAAGTTTTCCTTATTTTTCACTTTATGGTGGCCTTATAGCACCTTAAAACTTTATATTTCTAATAATCTTAGTTTGATTTATTTAGTGACCAATGCTATAAATTCATTTTTGTGTTCTATAGAACAATCCATGAAATTTATTTTCTTTGATAATATGTTTCAGAAACCTTTCACTCCCAAGAGATTATTCAATAGACCAACGAGGCTGTCGATCTAACTCATCTTGCAGAATTTCATCAAATACAAGGTAAATCGTTTTCTTTTCTTTTTTGGTGCCTATAACATGTGGTGTTTTCATTGATATATATTTTGAATTTTGGTCCATACCCTTGTAGAAAGATAGCTGCTTACAATGGTTATTGTTTCAGGCCTTATCTGTGATTATGGTCCTTGGGGATCAGATTGGCGTATTGGAGGATTTGTTCTCAAGCCTAGGCATGTCAAAGCTGCGTTTCAAACCTGCTTAGAACCCCTACACTGAACTAAGCATGGAAATTTTCAGGTCAGAAACAACATTGCTTGCTAGTATAATTAATTTTCTTGGTTCTTAGTTCTTATCTTTCTGGATTGATTCACTGTGGTGTTTCTGTTTTCAGTTACCATGAAGGCTTGAAGAAATGGGTGGAAATTGGTAACTCGGGCATGTTCAGGCCTGAAATGCTGCTTCCCATGGGACAACCAGAGGGTGACAATGTCATTGCATGGGGTCTCTCACTAGAAAGGTATAAACATAGCTAGCTCGTAGTTTGGTTCTCCTTTATGCATTTGCAGACCTATTAGTTGTTTTCTTTTCTTATTGTTGCAGACATCTGGCATTATCTGACAAAAAGATGTAACACTGACCCATATTTGGTTGCTCAATGCAGGCCAACAATGATTCTTTATGGAATTGACAACATCAGAGACCTGTTTGGGCACAAGGTATGTATATTTTGTGCTTTGCAGAAATTCTTCCCTGTTAAGATGGCATGTGTCATGTCATGTTACATGTGCTCATGTTCACTGATCTTTCCAGGTTGATTTCAATGTCAACAGGAGCGGCAGACTATGTCGCTTGGGTTCAAGTTCAACAGACTGCTTGGCCTTGTTCGATATCCGGTTCGAATGATAATTTTGTTGTGTTTCTCAGGTCCGAAGTCTGTGCATTATAATTCTAAACGTGATGCTTATTAATGGAAATAAGTACCCATGTAAATATTTAAATTGCCTATCTAATGAATTTTGATAATCCATTCAGCTTTGGCGAAACCCATGTTGTGTGTGAAATACAGCTCCAAAAGAGTAAATTACACAAACTTTCAGGGTCTTGTGGCACAAATTACAGAAAACAATAGGTATATTGTTTAGTGGGTAGTAGCACAAAACTGCGTGTAGTACAGCCAAATAGTTTGACAAAATCACAGGGAATTTCTGTAAATAACAAACTAATTTTGAATCAATATATCATTGGCAAATACCTACAATTTCAGAATTACAGCATTTTTTTCGAAAACCAAGCAGCTTGCCCGCCCATGAACAAACACACCGGATCAACCCAACCTGCTAGACACAATAACGCTTGGGCAGATCAGATCTGACTTCTGAGCCACCCATTCCCCCATTGACAACCCACAGACCGCAAAACCCATGTAGCACTTGCTTCCACATAGAGAATTACATGGAAGGCGCATTGTCTGTCAATGATCACTCACCGGATGACAACTCCATCCTCTGAGTTATCAAACGTACCGCAGCATTGGCAGCTGAGAATGCCCCATGGAAGCTCTCCTGGTACGACAGCTTCTCCAAGTCTCCAACCATCTTCAGTAAGATCTCTCCCAGATCAGACTGTTTCGCCATCAGGGATTCGTAGTACGACCTTGCAGCGGTGCTGCTGATGTCCACGTTGGTCGGCTCGGGGCAGTATTCGTCGTCTAGCCACTTGTGCAGTGTTTCCCTCAGCCATTCAGATTCCTGATGAGCACTAGAAAATGGAGCTAATCTCACATACGACATATACGCAAATTCGTAACTGGAACAGAGTGCATAAGTGCAATTTCGATCGAGTTGAAGATAATCTAAACAGGCCAAGGGAAAATGCATACACACGTACAGTTGTACGGTACACAGCAAATACTGTAACTTTGGAGTACACAAGTACCTTTGCGTCATGAACAAAAGTAACTTCAGAATTACACAGTGGAATTTCAGCTAAGAAAATGGCATTTGTGATATAGGATCATCCACCTCTACAGGACTTCTTCCAAGCATGACAAGATTGTACATTATTATCTTTACTTGTGTATAGATTGCAAGATATTTAGATGAACTAGACTGCAAGATTTCTACCTTTAGCGTACTTTTACTGTGCTCTGAATAAGTGATATGGCTCATCTTTCTTCGGATTCTTTTTTATTATTTAATCCTTTTTAAAAGTTATTTTAAAGATAGTCTCTTCCTAACTTTATTTCCAAATCTGACCTCTTTGGCCACGCTATGATCCGTTGCGTGACCAAACTGTGTTATCACACGCAGGGATCAAAAAACCGGAACCGGTTGAAATCCCACTCGACGGGCGATATCGCCAATTACCGGAAATCCCACAAAAAAACCGGACGAATTTCAAAACTGATATTTGAATTGACGATTTTGAAAACCGGTTACCGGAAGAAAAAAAACTGGTCGGAAAAACCGGCCGGAATTTTGAATTAGAAAGTGTTTAATGAAGTGCATATTTAGCTCATACAATACGTAATCTAGCATATTTAGCTCATACAATACGTAATCTAACATATTTAGCTCATATGAAGTGCAAACCGGCCAAAATCAATAATTCAAACATATTTAGCTCGTACAATATGTAATCTAGCACAAAATAGGCCTAAACCAACATAGGAAGTGATGAGAGCAATTAAAAATTCAAATTTGAAATTAAAATGTTCCAACTGGTTACTATTCACCCGATCGGCACCGAGAAATCCGGTTACCACCGGTAACCGACGGGATTTTCCCCTAATCACGCCACCAACCGCGGCATGATCAAATTGTGTTGTCACGCCACTCCTCTTGGCGTGACAGGACTTATCTCAAAAATGGATGTGTCCAAAGGGATTAGTGGCGTGACATCACAGTTTGGTCACGCTGCGGTCGGTGGCGTGACAGCACAGTTTGGTACTTTAGTCACGCCATGACCAAAGGGGTCAGAATTGAAAATAAAGTTAGGAAGAGATTATCTTTAAAATAATTTGTAAAAAAAGATTAAAAAATAAAAAATGCTATGTTTCTTCAGAGTCCAGTCATAGGATTTCTTCTTTTATATATATATATATATATAGATAGGGTGGGGGTGCCAATCAGATCTGACTTCTTCTTTTACTGTGCTCTGAACAAGTGATCTTGGGGTACCAATCTAGGGTGGTACAGGCTCATGCATTCCAGTTATAGGATGGAACAGGCTCATGCATTCCAGTTATAGGATTTCCTAGTTTATGTTCTCTCTGTTCACAAGTTGAGAATTCAGAGACCACAACTCCACAAGTAACAGAGGAATGCATTAGTGACACTCAAACAGAGGATAAATGATTAGATATGAGCAGCCTTAAGTTAACCTAACCATCACATAGCATCTGAGGTTTTGAACAGTACAAACTGAGCCTTCAGAACTAGCATCATATGCACATTGGTTTACTGCGATAGCATAACATTTGAGAGAGCATAGAATCACCTCCCTAACATTTTACATAGGAATGCAAGTAGTCTGACACAATGAACCATGACTGGAAACCAGAGGAATCAATCAGCACCTTAAACAAGCCTGTTCCACCCTAGATTGGTACCCCTAAGAACTCTAGCAAAATTGCAAAACCACACCAATCACCACAAAGTTCCTGCTACAGGAGCGGAAGAAAGATCAAAGAGATGAAATCTTCGGACCAAACCTGCGCCGCTCCTGCAGGCGTGAGCCAAGAACCGGGCACCCTCAGCTCCTGCACGTGGTTGTCCGGCTCCCCCCGGCCTGCGGCGTGAGGAGCTGGAGGGACAGCGCGGAGAGGCGGCGGCCGTGGAGAGGAGGCCCAGATGGAGGTGGAGGCCGAGAATCGGGAGGGGTTGACGGGGGAAGCGGAGAAAGCTTGCGCCTTTGACGGGGGAGAAGCGAGGCCATTAACGAGAGGAGCAGAGGAGGTAGACGATGACATTTTCCCCTTTACTTTACTTGTTTTTTCCCTTTTTTTGAGAGAGATTTGTGCTCTTTTTTTAATGGTACAAGGAGACGTATACATTTAATATCTTCCTACGCATGCTAAAAATTTTGCGGAGACACCAAGATCGCCTAAAAATGCATTCAGATTTATTATGGCTATATACCTGGGAAGCCCGACGTTCACAAACCTGCGTACATCATCTGATCCCGGATTAGACCACCACGAAACATCATCTGATTCAGGATAAGACCGCCAAGAAACACCTGTGTGGCTTCTCAGGGATCCAAGAGGCATGAATCAAATGCAATCACTCGTGAGTTCTTGTAATGATCCTATTTTTCAAATAAGGTGTATTCAGTTTGTGCAACCGCACAGAATTTCGGTTGCAAACCGAAATGGAATCAAACATGTTTACAAACAGTTGAGAAGCATTAATTTGATTAAATTATGGCCTAACGGCTATTTTGCAGCAACACAATGGGCATATTATGCTCAAAGCTTTAACTTACATTAAAAATAATCAAAGGCTTTCACAGGAAAGATTGAGTGCGGTCGTAACCCTAGCACATTCTTCAAGATGTCCTTCTATCTTCTGATATACCTTCTAATAAAAATTTAGCAAGATTGAGTACACAACCATACTTAGTAAGCTACATGGGAAAGCTATTTAACTACATGCCAAGAGTTCAATAGATTATTTAGCGTTTACCATATCAGGCATATGTAGATGCATTTTGAGTTTAAAGTAGTTTGTCTTTAAAACAGTAAAATTATACTAATATAACATCAGGAGTTTACTCAACAATTGCAATTGCCATCTTAACATCCCAAAATCTCTACTTATGCCTCATGTATTGGAATCACCCATGCACACGGCTTTATTAACCGGAAGCACGACGTATTCGAATACTTTTGATTATACTTTGCAGAGTTGCACAACTTTACCCACAAGATATCTCAGGCTCATACTGCCATGTAATATACATGCAACTTGATAGCATGCGACTGAGTTGAGATAACAAAACATTTTCACATCTCAACCTTTCTAACCTCTACCCGCTAGGTTCTTGGACCATACAACCCTTGGGAGACCACCGGCCAACAGTGGAATGTGTGGCCCAATGTTGACGGTACTTACCGTTGTGTAGATCAGCGAGTGTCTCTTCCGGCCCACTCTTGTTCCACTCCCAAAATTGTGGCTGCTCTATCACACAAGAGCAGGTGTTCACCTTATAAATATTCAATTGGGAGAGTGGTGTACTAAGCCAGGTTGGAATGACCAGACCTATGGTCGAGCGATTTCTGTGCCCGTTACTTGGCCAAGATTCTAGTCCTTACCTGTCTCCAGTGAGGAAATGGACCAACACTAACTCGTGGCTGTCCACCTACTTAGCCTCACCTTCGACTCACTTTTGTCAAGTATCTTGGGTTGTCCATCCTTTTGGTCTCAACCCTTAACTCTCCATCAAAACCATTGGCGAAAAAACAATACTCTTTTCTAGAATTTATAAACATATTGTGTGATAATGCTGAATATTTAGTTATCATTTCATGTAACATAAACTTGTCAAGGTGAATATGGTCTACAAAGAATAGGTGGGTTCGTTTGTGGGGTGATAGGATGTATCTAATCATCATGACATTCCAAAGTATTGTTTCAATATTAAAGTAATTGGCATAAATATGATAATAAAAGTAATAATATAAATACATGAAATATAAGCTCAAAATGATCACAAGAATGCAACTTGCCTCCTTGCTCAAAGTGTTATATTAACTCGTCTTGTCTGGTGTTTTTCAGAGCTTGGTCGTCGAAGTCAAGACCTAACGCAAAATAAAATGATCCAAATAAAAATATCCGGACTCAACAGGAGGCGATCTGGAAACAACATGAATTTAAATAAATTTGGAAGAATTAAAAAAAGAAAGGTGGTGTGGGATAGTGAGTATTTATTGGGAGCTTGATTAGGTCAAACGGGGTCGAAAATGGGATTCACGGGCTCGAAATGATAAAATATGATTAATACCTTTTACTCCTGGGTGTAGTTACTCCCACCTATGATATACCAATTAAAATACTTTGACATACTCCTTTATCACTTTGTGTATACTCGTATACTAATTATAAGATACTCCAATACGAACCACACGAAATAATTGCAAAAGTCCATAGTTTTTAAGCATATTTTGTTAATACATTCGTATTCGCATATAAAAATGAGTATATCTAAAAAATTGTACATACCACCCCTAAAAATATGTAAATACCACATAAGTGTTCTTATATACCTGTATACTACACATACATACTCTAGATTGCTCAAGATACTCCCTACGTTGTGAGATACAGAATAGGGAGTAATTACACCCAGGAGTAGCAAAAAGGCTTCATATATATACTATTCATCCAATATATATATATATATATATATATATATATATATATATATATATATATATATTGGATGAACAGTGATGTGTTTGGGTGAACAGTGTCGGGTCTTGTGCTATTCACTATCGGTTTTGGGTTGAACAGTAGTGGGTTTGATGAATAGTGCTAGGTTGACATTATTCATGATGGATTGGATCTTGTGAATAGTAATGGGTTTGGACTGAGGTGCTATTAGGCTGCATAGTTTTGGAATGTAGTGAAAAATGTTGGGCTTGAACAGTGGAAGAGGGAATTGGGCCGACCCACTTGGCTTGCCAGGCTGAAAGTATTTTGGGTTGGCTTTGCCAGCTTGCCTTGGCGGCACAGCAAGGGCATGTGGCCCAGCGAGCGGAAGCTTGCTCCCAAGGAGTCCGAGTGGGAATTTTGGCGACGACGGCGATCGGCGGTGGCTCCGGGTGGTGTAGGGAGCATCAGGGAGGTGCGGGCAACCCATTTTGGGGTTTCACGCGGGCGGAGGAGGATCGGGAGGGAGAAGCAGAGAGGCGACGGGCAAGTAGTGAGCAGCGTGGCATTGTTCAGTGATGCTCGCCAAGTTGGCCAGCCAAGGAGCACCAGTGGAGTGAAGGGAGTCCGGTGGTGGCGATGACGAGTCTTGGGGTGGCCTGTGGCAGCGTGGGCTGTGGGCGACACAGCCAGGCGTACGGTGGCGGCGAGCTAGGAGCGACGGCGATGGGCTTAGAGCTCGGGTAAAGGTTCGTGAGCTCAAGGCGAAGCTCAGGGAGGGATCAATTTGATAGGACCATGGATGGTGGTGGTGAACTGAAGGAATTGGCAAATTGGCTTTTCTCGGTTGTGGCGGTGATTGGCGGTGGGAGCCTGCGTAGGGGAAGAAAGGAGGTGACCGTGGGGGTGAGGAGGAGGGTGATGAAGGAGATGGTGCAACGGGGAAGGCTTTTATAGCCAAGAAGAGGCGGTGGCACCAGTGTTTGGGTCGAGGCGAGTGCGGCACGTGGACAGTGACGCGTGCGGCTGAGCACGATCAGCATCGTGGAAGTGAGAAAAGCAAGTGATTAGGTGGCAGGGAGACGAAGGCGGTGCATGGCGCATTTTCGCGTGAGCGAAACCAACAGGGGACAAAGGCGGTGCGCACACAGGCGAACAGCGAAGCGACACGGTGAAGAAGATGAACATTGGAGAGGCATTAGGGAGAAAAGGCACTTTCGAGATGGAAAAACGGAAAGATCGAAAAGGAAGGTGGGTGGGGAGAAAAACTATCCAAATTTGGCAATAACTCAAATTCAAATCAAATTCAAATGAGTTTTTGAAAACTTGAAATTTTGGGTTATTTCAGTTGTGAAAAGTTTATTAGTTTCTCTATAGTAGTACAACATACAAAATGGAAGTGGAATAGGTGGTCTTTGTTTCATGTAGCCCTTGGAGAATTAACCTCACCAGCAGCAACACAAAATCATGGAGGATCAGGAAAGGAAAGAAAAGAAAGAAAAGAAAATGGGTAACATGAATGATTGAGCATACAACACAGATTTTTTAATGCAAAGTTGGCCATAAGTTGTTTGCTTCTCCGCCGAATGCAATTGCAAGATCAAAAGGTCCAGAGATCCAGATGGCCCTTTGGCTTCGTAAGGGGCCATCAAAATAATGTGCTTATGCTGTCTTCTCCAGCAAAAGCTTGTCAATAAGATTCGCTGCATCCTGCACAGTTGCAATGTCCTGCGCGCTTGTTTCATCGACGGTAATGTTGAATTCTTCCTCGAGGCCCATCACAATCTCAACCTACGAGAGAGAATTGGTGTTATCTATGAATGATGTCAATTTTTCAGACTACTGTCCTTTTTTTGTAGAATTGTAGTCAGGGATTACCGTATCCAGTGAATCAGCACCAAGTTCAGAGAATTTGGATTCCCCTGTGACAGCAGTCTCTCCAGGGAGAGCCAGCTGCTTCTTCACTATCGCACAAACCTTGTCGACCGTCTCTTTCTTGGCCTGCTCAAGAAACCAAAGAATGCCATTACTTCATAACAGTAGAGCGAGCACCTTGTGGAAAACCTCAGTCTAAGACAATCAATAGAATTATCAAGAAGCAGGTGCCACTACCACACAATCTAGTAGTTTTTAGAGGAGATACTGAAGCATTTACCATCTCTATCTAATTAATTAGAGGATATTATCTATGAAAAGTTTACTTAATCCATGGTGTCTAGTCTTGAGGCTTGGTAATGAAGTTAGCCTTGATGAATTCACAGCAGAGAAGGCATCATAAAAGTACTTAATCAAGTGTAAATGAACTATCTGCTCGGGCAGGACCATGTGAAGATTTACTCTACTCGTGTTTAATTACATATTATAATTTACCAGTTTATTTTCTATTTTAATATATTAAGTCTAAACAAGTTTACATGCACTAATAGTCTATTTGTATTAAAAAGATTACTACCGCTGAACGGGGTATGCCGGTTTGTTCAGTCACCTATAGAGATTCTCAAGGAAAAAGATACAGATATTGCTAGTGACAGAGAATAAATCTACGCATACCGAACAACAAATCTTAAACCGAAGCGGACTTGTCCTTGAACGGATGGACACGAAGCTCATCCTCTGGCTGTGGAAGGAAACTGAGCTCCGACTCAAAATAACATTAGTCACCTGAAATGCACCAAGAAATTGTACTTGTAACTGGACTGTTCATATGCAATGAACAAGATAGAGCACTACAGCTAGGTATGTCAACGGATCGAATACGAATCAAATAGTGGTCTTCCCGTATTCGTATTTTATAAACTAATACGAATTCAAATATTATCAAATACTAATCGAATGCTGTAACGAATATGAATCGAATACCTACTCAATTCAGTCGGATCCGTATGTCCTCGTAACTTACATAATTACAGGATATTTGTGATATTTTATCATCGTACATAGCACACATAATCATTCTAGTTTGTCTATTTCACCTAAAAACATGAATTCATATTAAACAAAAAAAATACTCATCCAACTAATTAATCATACTGCAATAAAATATGTATGTTGTTTTATCGAATTCGAATATGAATAGTATAGATAAAGTAACATTTCGGATGGCAAAAGTCCATACCGTATTACAAAAAGGGGAGAAATTTGTAATCAGAAGGAAAAATTTAAACCATATTCGCCACTAACCGAATATGCAGATAATCCCTTATGCAATAGGAAAAATACACAGGTAATAATACACATATAACAAAATCAAACCGATGACGAGAGATAGAGACGAAGATGCGAACCAGATCTACCCACCAAAGAAGTGAGATGACGGTGTCGAATCTGGCGTCTGACGAAGGTAAAGACGACAGACTAGATCCTCACACCCAAGAAGTGAGGCGACGGTGTCGAATATAATGCTCGTCGAAAACAAAGGCAAAGAGACAGTTGATGACGACGACAAAGAAGGTTATTGGTCGAGAGTCGCAGTGATGCGAAGATGTGTAGCAAGATGTCTAAAAGAGAGGACCACAAAGGCAAAGTCGCATCAACAACGATGATGGGTGACCGCACTCAATCCAATGGATGGACCGCGACAACCCGAAAAGGAAGAAACAATTGGCTGATCGACAAAGGATATGATGGATTGGCACGACTTCGACGAACTCAAAGAGAGATACAACGGACTTGGATGGACTCGATGGAAAGCAAAGGAAAATATTACTTAAGATACTAGCGGCACAGCAGGCAGCGGCCTCCTCGACCCACATCAACCAGCCATCTCCTGTAGCAGGCTGAAAACAACAACTCATCTGGCGGCAGATGAAGCCCCAAGCCCTAAAGCTCATGAACCACGACTCAAGCAACAAACCCAGAGGCCAGAGAAGCCAAGGAAACGAGCCAAAGACTAGCGAGATTGTTGTACAACGAACAGAACGCCAGCTCGAAGAAGGCTGATTATCAACATCATTGACATTGGAGTTGGGAGCGCCAGAGATGGTCCCGTCCGGATCCTTGTCGGAAGCGACAGAAACCAGGATGACACGAGGCGGGTGAGGTCAACGTCGAGCACAACCTTCTCAAGGCAGCGAGAAGAGCTTGGTGCAGCAACTGGAGCAGACGGGACTCGGTGGAGCAGGAATAGCGAACGCTGACGTCGTTGAAGCAGAGAAGTGGAGCCGGCCAAAATCCAGAGACGAAGGAGCTCTGGTCTCCCCCCTTGCTGGCGATGAAGAGGTCGGGTTGGAGTTGAGGATGATGGCCAGAGACGACGGATCCGTGCGATGGCGACGACACCGGACAAGCATTCTGCCACCATGCGAGAAGGGAGGTCGCGGGAGTGCTCCACCAGTTCGGGTGAAGATGAGCCAGCGGCGACTCGAGCAGGGCAAGACCGACGACGCTGGCTCGAGCAGGGGAAGAAGAAAACTTGAGGACGATAGATCTGACCGGCAGACAGCCAGCTGCCCTCCCCATCATTTCCACCGCGGGCGCACCGACGCCTAGCCACGTCGCCGCGTCGCAGAGCAGAGGAAGCACGAGGCGAAGGTGGAGGCAAGCGAGGAAGACGAAGGTGGTGCGCGCGACGTCGGGCGACGGTGGGTCCAGGTGAAGGCAAGGAGGGAGTCGCAGCTCCAAGCAGTGCCAACGACAATGCCAGAAGCATAGGAGTCGAGGCGAGGAGGTGACGCTGGATCCAGGCAGGAGGCGAGTAGGTGTGTGTGGCTCACGGCTCCAGGCGGTGGTGACACCTCGGTGCGCTGGATCCAGGCAGAGGCAAGGAGGAAGTCACAGCTCCAGGTGATGGTAACGACGGCGCCGAAAGCAAAGGAGCCGAGGCAAGGAAATGACGCTGGATCCAGTTAGAGGGGAGGAGGTGCACACGACTCAAGGCTCCAGGCGGCCGAGACGTTGATAGCGACGCCGGGTCCGGGCACAAGCTGAGGTGGGCAATGGTGAAGGAAGTGAACCACGACGGAGGTGGTTCTCGCCACTAGTGATGGTCAAGCCGAAGACCCTGCGTGCGTCGTCGAGGAGGTCAAGGCGCTCGGTGTTGATGCTGGTGGGGAGGCCAGAGATGACGCTGACCTCGCGGAGGAGGCCCAGGAGCTATAGCTGTGACTCATTGGATTCGACGCGGTGGGATGGGATGGGAGAGCAGGAGCTGAGGCTTGGAGCGAGGTGAGGTGAGGTGATGGGCGATTTGGGATTTGGGAAGGAAGGTGTTGCTGGCTTGCTGTTGTGTTGCTAAGACGGGGCAAAGAAGATGAAGACTACTTGTTGTTGGTGATACTTGACATTAAGAAACTACATAGGCTAAATATAAAAACAAAATTGGGTGCTACCCTTGGAGTGGAGATTGCTCCTGCCGACGGCGGCAGCGGTGGAAGAAGATGGAGGCTAGAGTTTGGATCTAGGCTCTTAACTCTGAAGCATGGACATGCCGGTGAACTGTCGTATCCGTGTCCAACACGGATACGACACGGACATGTCGCGGACACGTGTCATCAGTGTGTCGACTGATTTAAAATGAATTTTAATTTTCAAAATTCCCAACACGTGTCGGACACGGTGTGACCAAGAATCCGACACGGCCCAGGACACAGCCCACCAAGCCTACCTGTGGGCATACCCTAACCCTAGTTTCCTTCTGCTCCCTTTCGATCCCAAATCTCCCGACGTTGTCTGCCTACCGCACGCCCATGGCCCTCCTCGAGCGATAGCGCCCATCGGCCTCGCCGCGCCACTGGCTCCATCACCTCCTCCCTCGCTCCTCCTCCCTCACGCTGCCGGATCCAGCTCCTCCCTCGCGCCGCCAGCTCCCAACTCCTCCTCCCTCGCGCTGTCAGATCCAGCTCCTACCTCGTGCCGCCGGCTCTAGCACGTCCTCCCTCGCGCCGCTCCAGCACCTCCTCCCTCGCGCCGCCGGCTCCCGCACCTCCTCCCTCGCGCCACCGGCTCCAGCACCACCTCCCTCGCGCCTCCTTCCTCTCCCAGTAACGCGTAAGTGATGCACTGGTCTTCAGTCTCCCTCTTATGTTCTTGATTATGTAAATAAATGTTCTTGATGCTCTACATAGCCGAGTGGCCCGAGTCCAAACTCTCACTCTCTAAATAAATGGATGCAATGATGCAGTGATGCTTGTTCTTATGTTATTGATTGCTTATTTTTCATCATTTTAGAAAAATGGAAACAGCTAATTCTAGTGCTGGAGAGGAGCAAACCACCAACAATAGATTCAAGACTCTAATGTGGAATCATGTTGACGTTCTAGACAATTGAACTTGGCTACTTGTTAATTTTTTTTATCAATTATCAATTGTTGTCATTCTGTTGCTTTGATTGTTCAAGAATCAAGTATATATGTTGATCTTTATAGTTTGCTGATCATGTTACTTCATTTTCCATGTTAATCGAATTTTGATTTAGGGAAATGATAGTCATATGAACAATTGAACATGTCATGAATTGACTGCAAGAAGAATGAAGATGTGATGGTCGTCTTTAAGAGGTACATATTCCGAGTTCACTTTACACTTTACATTATTTCAGTATGACAAACGCGAAGAAACATAAAAAAAAAACATATATGTAATTTATTCTTATTATTTAAATATATATAGTCGTGTCATCGTATCGGTATTTTTGAAAAAAAGCGAATACCCGTGTCAATGTCGGTATCGTGTTGACGTATCCGTGTCTTTGCATCATAGGGCTTTGATATTATGTTAGATTTGTGAGAGAAGAGAGAAATAAGGACTGAATAGTTAATTGCATTACAAGAGCTCAAGGGACAATATATAGTGCACAAGAGATAAACCCTAGACTAGAAATCCTAGACTACCCCTAATATTTAGGTGACTATTACACTTCTACTGCACATTACACTGCTACCTTAACAGCAACCAACACTTCACAATATTTGGGAAGTGGGAACTGATCTGGTCCGTGGATTTGAAATACCTTAACAAGGACAATACACAAGGATGCAGCCACATTTTAACCAAGTTTCCAAACAATGCAGGCCACTCCAGATCCAGCAAGATGCACATGGCAGTATACACTTGTAACAAGAAAGGTCGGCATTTTCTATTGCGTTAACACATCGACATTGATGTGGAGAAGTAAAGCACTGGTAAAGAAACGTTTCTTAATTTCAGCAAGATCTGAAGCATGTGCTGCCATTTGCTGTCCGTAAGTGGTTATTACAGCTTTTCTGTTTTCTTCTGAACTAGGCTCCATTAGAATACTGAACTTTTCTTTTTTAAAACAAGCTCAATGTGCCATCCGATCCAGTTGCACCGCCGGTTACTTTAGTTACAGCGATCTTGGAATCTTGGCAGTTTGCGCTAAATGTTTTTAAAAAAATTGTCAACATCTGTTCATCATAACAATTGAACGCTTTCGGTGTGCACATTCGCAGGTTTTCCCACCAACCTAAGGCTAATTTACCTCATAGGTTATGAGTCTAAGCTTTTACACCAATTATCTAATCATACTTGTACCAGTTCAAATGAACCATTTGTCTCTCTATATGAATATGTAAACTAAATGCACGGACTCATCTCGTACTGCGTTCAACATGTACTAATTATAGACTAATTTCTCAACAAAGATAATGGGAAACTACGGAAGTAAGATCTCCCCTATCAAGCAGTGAAGAAACGTCGCCAAGAAATCAAGAAAAGGAAGCATCTTTATGCCTCTCGGTACACTTAAATCTATTCACACCAAGCAATTGAATCAAACCAAGAAAGCATCCATCCAACCAAAGCAACCAAGAACATATAAGAAACACAAAGGAGACACCCAAGAAAACCATGAATCACAAACCAAACGTAAGCAAACCACCAGCTCTACGACAAAGTGGCCAACCAAATCAAGAAACACTGCTAAACCAAACAACAGCCAATCCAAGAACGGCACCTGGCTGGGCAGCCGCCGGCGGGCGGAGGGCGGCGAGAAGGAGGCGGCGGCGGCGAGGGAGTGCGCCATGTGGATTGGGTGGCCGAGCTGGTTGGAGGCTGTCGGAGGAGGTAGCTGGTGGGTGGGTGCTAGGCTGCTCGGGAGCTAGCAACCACGCAGTGGTGTGGTGGCATCATAGTGTTGGATAAAATAGATAGGCTTAGGATAAAGCCGTCCAAAAAAGCAGCAGATGCACTCTGCTCCAAATAAACATGACAAGGAAAATTCTAGTAGATTACTACTAGACTAGATTATTACTAATGCCCTTCTGTTAGGGAAAGAGAGGGTGCTAAATTGTTCGAGCAAAGCTGTGGGCGCATCCAGGGACAAAGGTCGCCGAGGTTACTACGAAGTTGTAAATAGTAACACTAACATGTAACTTGTGGACTGAACTAGAGGAAGTTGGTATCACTTGATCCTATTCATACACCGTAGATCCCCTCCATAGTTGTGATTCCTTTCTTAACACAACAATGCAAGATGCTGCCATTTCAATTCGCAAGCTAGTTAGCATAGACAATTCACAAGCTAGTTTGCTTGCTTAGTTTAGAAACTTGTAACCAGAGGACTGAACCTCAGCTCAGTTGGTTTGGAGCGTGGGTGAACGTCCAATCCATCCAGGTTCACATGTCTTACCCGAATAATTATAATAGGGTACACATGTGTGCGCAGTCAATAAAAAACGTGTACCCAAGCTATGTAAGACCTCGATGTCGCCGTAATTTTTTCAATGTGTGTAAAAGGACGTGTACGCCTATGTATGTGTGTGTTGATGTAAGTAAAGTGTGAGTTAAGTGTGTGAGATAAGTGTAGGCTTAGGATAAAGCTGTCCAAAAAGCAGCAAATGCACTATTGTTCGAGCAAAGGTGTGGGCGCATCAAGGAACAAAGCCATACGAACTTGTATGTCGTAACATTAACCTGTAACTTGTAATAGGGAGTTATATACTTGTATAGTAAAGAAATCATATGGACTAGACTAATGGATGTTGGTATCCCCTGATCCCGATCCATACATTGTAGATTCGCCTCTAGTTGTGATTCCTTTCTTAACACACGGGGGCGAATCCACCGTAGGTGCTCGAGCACCCCCTCCTCCCACCACCGTATCCCTAGTATCCACTACCCACTAGCCACTGAGATTGAGACACGGAGGTTGAAGAAGACCCGGCCGGAGATAGAAGAAGAGCCGAAGGTTGAAGAAGAGCCGCTTAAGGGCTAAGGCCCAGTCGGTGACTTAAGGCCCAGAGCCCCAGCCAGCCCAAATCAGTGGCAATTGGCGAATCCTAGCCCAAATCAGAGTTGGAACATGAGGAAGAGGAACATGTTTATAGGTGAACAGAAGCAGCCGGAACAGTCAACAAATAAGGTATATGGGAATTGAGAAAGACGAAGTCACGGAGAAACCGAGTCAGAGAGGAGAGTCTCAACGTCGACTCGGCAACCCAGCACGGCGGAGGGGGAGGCAGTCGGCGACTCGGCGTGGCGGCCCGGTGCGGAGCAGAGGAGGTGGTATTATTGAAGGGATCAAGATTTTCTTTGCAAAGAAAGGATCAAGATATTATTGAAGCTATGAGTTTTAATTGTAGATGTAAAAACACACTTGCGAGACACTAGGGACAATGGGTGTGAGCCATTGTTCAACACAAGAAATTTTTTGTGTGTCAAATGAGATTGATGTGCCAAGTATGGATGATTACATCGGAGTAAAAGGTAAATCTACACGTCGGGAGTATAAGGTTACTCTCCTTCACTATTATCGTATTGATATTTTTAGTGTTGCTCTTGATGCCATTATAGCATAGATAAATCATTGTTTCAATGAAGTTTCTTCAGAGTTATTGGTATGCATGTCTTGTCTTGATCCAAGCAACTCCTTCTCGAAGTTTGATGTACAAAAGCTAGTTCGCCTTACTGAGATTTATACTGCAGATTTCACCATAGCTGAATGTTTGTTGTTAAGAAATCAGCTTCAAACATTCATTCTCAATGTTAGAAGAAGTGTTGAATTTCGTGAATGCCATGATCTTGCAAAGGTTGCTTAAAAAATGGTTGAAACTGGGAAAAGTATAACTTTTGCATTGGTGTATCACCTCATAGAGCTCACATTGATCCTTCTAGTGGCAACGACATCAATTGAAAGAATTTTCTCAGCAATGAAGATTATTAAAACATATTTACACAACAAGGTATCATATGAATAGCTCAATGACTTGATGGTGTGCTACACTGAGCGAGAGATATTTAGAAGCCTTGATAATAAAAGAATTATTCAACGCTTTCAAGACATGAAAACTCGTAGAGTGAAACTGCGTCGTAATCAAATTTAGTGACTTAGTGGTATGTTTTTATTTTATTTTTAATATTTATGAATATTTATAATTTAATATTGTATCACTAAATTTGATATTTCTTATCAACAGATCGGTACTCACATATTTATGAATATTTGGGGCACATTATCCATTAACGAGGTACTAAATTTATTGTATTGTACATTTTCAATTTGTTCTCTTCCATTTATGTATGAATTTGATATTCCAATAGCAAAATACCAGTAGCTCCTCTATTTTTATTCTGGATTCGCCACTGTTAACACAAGAATACATGATGCTGCCATCTTAGCATAGACAATTCGCAAGCTAGTTAGCATACTCAGTTTAGAAACTTTTAACCAAATGACTAAGCCTTACCCCAGTGGTACACACGTGTTCAATAAAAAGCATGTGTTCATGCTACGTGAGACCTCAGTATCTCCGCAAAATTCCCAATGTATGTAAAAGGACACGCACACTTGTGTATGCTGTATGCGTATGTGGTGGTGTGAGTAGGGGTGCGAGTTAAGTGTGTATGTGTCTACTTGGTACCCTCTCAAAGAAAAAAAAGAAACTTATAACTACACAAGTTTACAGTTTGTATGGAAAAAGAAATCACATGAGTGAACCTAAGCGGCACAGTAAACAACAAAGATGAAATCGGAACTTGTATAAAAAAAGACGACCAAACCACAAGGGTGAAACACGATAAGTATACATAACAGTCAGGACACGCACCAAAGGTTGTAGGATGCGTTGCAACAAGCGTCGAAAGCCGGTACGAGCAGTGTTTCCACGCTCTTCACTTCCATACACACGCACGAATCCTAAAGCACCAATCAAGTGTGAGGGGGACGGGACAGGATCGCCTCCCTCGACGGCGGTAGAAGCCATCGAGATGCAGAGATTGAACCGATTCAAACGGAGTTCCGTAGTGAGACCGGCCCTAACGAAACCGGGCCTTTTGCGGGCCTAGAAGGGCCTACGTGGGCCTGTGCTTTCCAGGAGTAAAGCACTTGGCAGCCCAGCACCCAAACCGGCTTCCCTCCTCACTCCGACCAGGCTAGGGCCGGCGCACTCTCTTCTCTTCCCCCTCCTGCGGCGCCTCGCCATCGATCTCCGTCGCCTGCACCGTCGTTGTCGCCTGCACCGTCGTATTCTCCGTCGCCGACGCCGTTGGAGTATCCAAGTGAGTATCTTTTCCTTCGCCTCCTCCCCGCGGGAACCGCGGGAGGGGAGGGGGGAGAAACCGATTCTAATCCAGATCTGGGACGGACTGCCGTTTCTTGATTTCTTGGTCGGTTCGGACATGGCGAGAGGGGGTTTGTTAATGCTCTGGTTGTTGGTGTAGGGAGGGTGGTCTTGAGGAGCGTCCTTGGCCATGCCGGACCTGGAGGATCTGCTCCTGCAGGCCGCGGGGCGAACGGGGAAAAACAACAACCAGCCCCGGCCGTCGAACCAGAGATGGCAGCAGCAGCAGCGGGGGCGGCGTGGTGGATCCTACTCCGGCGGGAGCGGCTCCGACGGCACCGACGACGACGACTCGGACGCCGCGCCGACCTACTCGAGGAAGAAGCCGCCGTCGGGGTCGCAGGTGCCGCTCAAGAAGAGGCACCAGCCGGAGAAGGGCGGCAGCAGGGGTGGGTGGCAGGAGGACGACGATGAGGACTTTGATGAGGGGAGGCAGAGCGGGGATGATTCTGACAGCGCGCCATCTGTCGGGAGCGACCTGTACAAGGACGAGGACGACAAGGAGCAGCTGGAGAAGATGTCTGAGCTGGACAGGGAGATGATCCTGGCGGAGCGGAGCACCAGAGTCGACGACTACAAGCTGAAGCAGCTGGCGAGGGCGTCGTCCTCCAAGACGGAGAAGGCCCGGAAGGACAGCCCTCCCCCGCCACTGAGCCGCGCGCGGTCATCGACCAGGACAGACAGGTCTGCTGTGAAGAGCGCCCTGGACGAGCTGCGGGCCAAGCGGATGAGGCAGCAGGATCCAGAGGGGCACCGCAACAGGTTCAAGGATCTGCTCCCTCAGAGTGGCTCGCCAACTAGGCGCAGGGCTGGAAGCCCCCCGAGTGACGGTAGTAATGATGGCGATAACAGGGGGAGGATGAATGACCATGGGAGGATTGCTGATGATAGTCGGGATGACGAGTTTGATGAATCGCCAAGTAGGCTTGACCCTCTGAAGTTTGATGATGTAAAGAGTATAACCCTTCGAAGGTCAAAGCTGGTGAAGTGGTTCATGGAGCCCTTCTTCGAGGAACTCGTATCTGGGTGCTTTGTGCGGCTTGGGATTGGCAAGACAAAGTCAGGCATTCCCAAGTACAGGCTGTGCATAGTTAGAAACGTGGATGCGAGTGACCCAGATCGGCAGTACAAGTTGGAGGGTTACACAACATGCAAGTATCTCAATGTTGTATGGGATAATGAAGCTAATGCTGCTCGGTGGCAGATGACTCAGGTATCAGACTCACCGCCCCTCGATGAAGAGTTCAAGGAGTGGCTGCAAGAGGCTGAGAAGAATGGTGTGCGCATACCAACTCGGCAGGAAGTGCTGGAGAAGAAAGAAGACATTCAAAAGGCCTACACCTTTGTGTATTCAGCGGCTACTGTAAAGCAGATGCTGCAAGAGAAGAAATCGGCTGTGAGACGTCCTATCAATGTTGCTGCTGAGAAGGACCGGTTGAGGAATGAGTTGGAGATGGCCCTGGTCCGGAGGGATGAAGCTGAAGCGGAAAGGATCCGTGCAAAGCTGAGTCAGCTGCAGAAGATGTCGCAGCCAATGTCAAATAATGAGAAGGCTGCAAAGTTGGAGGAGATGAACAGGAAGAACCGTGCTGAGAACTTCAAGAATGCATCAGAACTGAAACCTGTTAATACAAGTCTGAAGGCTGGAGAGGCTGGTTATGATCCTTTCTCAAGGAGGTGGACAAGATCGAGAAATTATTATGCGGCAAAGCCAGAAGGAGATAATGCTGAAGCCTCCAATGGGAACGGTGGTAATGCAGTGGCTGGCAACGACGATGTGAAAAATGGGGTGCAAACTGGTACAGCAGCTACAGTAGCAGCTCTAGTGGCAGCAGCTGATGCCGGGAAGCTGGTTGATACCAATGCACCTGTAGATCTGGGAACAGAATCACATTTGCTCCATAAATTTGAACTCCCTATATCATTGTCTGTTCTCAACAAATATGGTGGTCCCAAGGGTCTGTTTGATGGGTACATGGCGAGGAAGCAGAAGATAGAAGCAACAATGGGGTACAAGGTTCCTGACAATGACGGAAGGAGGCATGCTTTAACTCTGACTGTGAGCGACTACAAAAGGCGCCGCGGCCTCCTTTGAAGGATATCTGCTCTTCTGCAGGCTGCTCGATGTATTTATCTATCCGCTGCATTGTTGTGACAAATTGTCCAGACTATTCTCATTTTAGTGTTATTTTCAAGTAATACATGAGACAAGCAGACTACACGTTTTCTTTTCATAAATAAGACCTGTATGACTGATTAGGTTGCGCATTTCATGTTTATATTTGTGGAGTACGTCGTTCTCTTGTCAGTTTGTTAGATGGTATCCTCGTTGCTCCGGCAGAAAAACAGGGGGTGGTGGCAGGTAGGAAAAAAAAACCCTATTTCTGTATATTTGCCAGAAAAGATATTCTGGGTTAACTTCTGAATGTTCTTTGACAATCTGCTATTTGCAGTAGATTAGTTCCATAATTAGTTTGATCAAATCCAATGATGCTTTCCTTTCGTTTCATAGCTTACAAGGTTGCATCACTTCATGCCGTTTAGTATTTTGTTCAGCATATACTTTCTGTTTTTTTTCAGCTAGTGTTCAAGACATTCTTGTTTGGTGTTGTGCTTCGTGTAATGCTAAAAACATGCCCTATTTTGCGTTTGCGACGGTTGGCGAATGCCGAAGGCTCGAACAATTGCAAGTCTGTGTGATGTATCGAGGTTTCTGTACATGCCAAATGACAAGATTATGATCGTATTTGCGTTGATGTGCTTTAGCAAAGTTTGTGAATAGGTCTCTTATTCCTTATGTGAATCGCATGTGTTTAGTAAATGTATGAATAAGCTTCTGTTCCCTGTGTACTTCTGCTTCAATACTGGTTTCTGCAGATGCTCTAATGCGTGCAGATAGCTAGATCTCTTGTAGATGTAAGAAGATATTTGCAACCTAATTTCTTCAGCTATGAATAAAACCAAAGTTTTCACTTTTTTACATGAAAACTGTGGTCTGAACTGTGCATAGTTTCTGAAGAGACTACCTTGGCATTGACAGTAATGTATGGCGTAATGGCAGTTTTTACTCTGGAAGAACGCAAAATCAGCATAAAAGTTTTATGATAAAAATATGTATGAAATATTCTGCATGATTACACTCAGCGTCTCAAGAAGCTTCATAAGCTGGACTTCTCGGTTCTCACAAAAAAAGCACGGGGAAAAGGCTTAAGCTTCCCAATACAAAAAGTAACTAGGCTTATTCACAAAACTGCTCCAACAACACAAATATTTAAGTTTATGCTCTCCAAATCAGACAAAGATTGGGTAAAATGTCAGATCGTTATGCTTTTGCATGCAATATTCAGGAGCCATGGTAACCTTTATTCATCTCAGCTTAAGCTGGTTCTCCAATGTTTCTTCGTTTGTTATTGTTAGTCTTACAGAGCCATGGAAGCCTTTAAGGTCAACTGGTCAACAGATTAACCAAACGTTAGTACTTGAACCAGCACTAATCGTTCGTCGCTTTAATAAACTTCTTGATGATGTCCATCATCTCACTTCCAGGGAATCGTCCTAGGCAGCCCCTTGCAGCTGCGATCTCGTTGAATTCACAAACAGAATCACCACTGAAAGCTTTATGCTGATCAGACTTGCGCTCTTTGACTTCTATATTCTCCGCTAAATCTTCTCCGGATTTTACTGAAGGAAGTGGGAAATCATCTAAGGGGGGTGTTCATCACATTGTCCTCTCCAATGGCCCCTACAAAATCTCTCAGTCTACATAGCATAAATGGGGGGACGGGTTGGAAGCTATGGTCACCGTACTCAACAGGAGTGGAGTGGTCTCCAGTGACACAAAGGAAATACTGGTAGTGTCCGGACTTTTCAGCTTCCCACAGGAGCCTCGCAAGTTGACCAATAGCCCGATCGACAGCTACTAGACCTCGTACTTTAAGTTTGACAGCCTTACCATGACCAGCGTCATCAATGGCCTGCATTACCATTATAAGAGTATCTATCATAATCAAACGGTTAATATTAGTTTGGAAAGGGCCTGAACTGCATTTTCACCTTTATGTGCAAGAAACCAAAGTCATATCCATTTGCTCTTCCCTCTTTATATTCATCCTCTCCAGGCACAAAAATACGAGGTGGTGCATCCAGAGGAGCAGAGACTGCCTTGGCTATAGCTTTAGCTTTGGAAGTTAAGAGAGTTCGATAATCTCCGGTTGCTCCAGGTGCTTCAAGGATATCAATGCCCAATGACAGCCCCAGCCCGGCATGGTGCAAGTCCATGCTTGGTTTCAAAGGCAGGTACCTAATATAGCCACATGAAGCTTCATCAGAAAGGAGGTTTCCGTAGTATCAAGTTCCAGTATAGCAAAACATGCCAAATATTAACCATTAAACTCTTTTTTCTTTCTTCTGTCCTTTTGAGATGGGAATATGCTTGCAGAAAGTAATTCTCTTACAAAATTGGAAGAGCCAGTGCCAAGGTTGACCAAAAGTGCATTCCTAGAATATTGAGATGGTAATATAAATAGTTAAATTCATTAGTCTAAATACTAAATAGAAGCTAAGAGATACATAAAACTGTAATTTTTTTGCTTTGAAGTTTTCCTTGTGACCATTTACTGCACAAAAGTTGATTTCGTTTAGAAGTAAGCAAACTGTAGTAAAATTGAACACAGCAAGATACCCTAAGCTTAAGTTGCTACAATCTCCAAGGTTCAAACTGATGACAACCGGATCTGGAGTATGCTCATCTTGGTATTGAACCACACAATGCAAACAAGGAAGAGCATTGCACGAAAGTTCTCCAAATCTGTCTGTCATATTACTACCTCCAGAGAGCTCCAAAATGAATAGTTACCAAAACGAGACTGATATTCGGGAAATGATGAGAGCTTCATCCCATCCAACGCAGCACAGAGGATTGGGCCTTCCTCCTCAAAATGCCGATCTGCCCTCCTGCTGATGACAACCCCTGTGCTTTCATCCAATGTAGCATAGTTCGACTGCATGCAAATTGTGCACACAGTTCAGTGTGTTAGAGATATATGTATAGTTGTGTTATTCCCATTGTTATAAGGGGTTATTTGCATATTTATCTCCTGTACTTGTCTATATATACTGGCCCATTGCCCCCCTGAGAATACAAGTTGTTATTCCTAATATGGCTTCAGAGCCCATTAGGGTTACCTCTCCCGAACGCGCAACTCGTCCTCCCATACCCTAGCCACCGCTGCCGGCTTCCCTTCCCCGTCCCCTTGCCGCTGCCGTCGGCTTCTCTCAGGTCGCTGTAGATCCGGCGTCGCAGAAGCCGATCTTCGCCGCTGCCGAGAATCAACCAGGTGGGGGGTCGCTGCTGATTGCCCGAGTGCCCGACGCCGGCCCGGTGCTGCTGTCTCCTCGTGAGCGCGCATCAAGTCCGTCGGCCGACAGCCTCCTCTTCCCGCAAGGGCTTCCTCTCGGTGATCTTCTCCCACCGCCATTGCTCCACGCTTCAGATCTTCTCAGGTCGCTGCAGATCCGGCGTTGCTGCCACTGCTGTTAGATCGGCCGCCGCCGACGTGCGAGTAAGGGAGGAGCCGATCTCCGCCGCCGACGCGCGAGGAAGGGGGGAGCCGCCGCAGCAGATCAGCTGCCGCCGCCGCCAAAAGGAGCCGGCGCGAGAAAAGGCTGCTACTGCCGCCACCGATGCGCGAGGAAGGGAGGAGAGCCGATCTCCGCCGTTGACGCGCGAGGAAGGGGGGAGCCGCCGCCGCCAACAGGAGCCGGCGCGAGGAAAAGGGGGGGAAACCTAGTCCCCCGGCGCACGCGCTTCTGGGCCGAAGCCAAAAGCGTCGTCCCATCTTAAATAGCGACCCAGGAAAAAAAACTCCGTTCTAACCGTCGCGCCGTCCAGCGCCGCCTATTAGACTTCGTTGCCTTGGTCGCCGCACCGTCCAGCGCCGCCTACCAATGGGCACCGTTTCCCTCCCTCGCTGCCCGGTGATTTTCGATGGTGTTAATTACACCTACTTCGTGTCTCACATGCGTGGTCTTCGTCTCTGGGGCGCCTCTCTGGCGATGTCACCTACCCGCTTTGCCCTACTCCTCCGACGGAGCTTACGTCTGTTGCTCTACCCTCGACAGCTGACAAGGCTGCTGTTGAGGCTGCTGGCCTTGCTGATGAGAAGGCTGCCTCTTCCTAGCAAGAGGCTCTGGATTCCTACATGGATCGATTGACCGCCTACACTCAGTGGCGCGACGACGACGCTCGGGCTGCTGTTGTCTTCATCGCCAGTGTCTAGCTTCAGTTCTCTTCTGAGGTTGTGGGACTCCCTTCGGCTGTCCAGATGTGGACTCACCTTCGTCAGCGCTACGAACCCTCTGGAGATGCCCTCTACCTGTCCGTGGTTCATCAGGAGCACGCTCTTCAGCAGGGTGATGCAACTGTTGACGCCTTCTATGCTTAGAATTCTGTTGTCTGACGTCAGCTGGACTCTCTTCGCACTGCTGGTTGTCGCTCTTGTTCGTGCTGCTTGGCTGTACGTGCTGACTGGAGTTTCAGAGTGTCTACGAGTTCCCCACTCTCCTTCGTCCTGATTTCGAGCAGAGGCGTGCCCAGCTTCTTGCACGCCACCCTCATGTCACTCTTCTGGAGGCTCTTACCGAGATACGTGCAGAGGAGACTCGCCTGAGTGGTGCTGGTCTGATGCCACTCCCCTCTGTGCTCGCCGCTCGTCCACCTGCTACACCAACTGCTCCACGCTTCAGTACACTGCCTCCTCTAGCGGCTACCACAGGTGGTGGTGGCCGCCCTCCATTTGGCCGTGGCCGTCCTCGCTGCTCCTACTGCGACAAAGTCGGCCACATTGAGTCCCAGTGCTATAAGAAGCAGCGGCATTTTCACGCCGTTCTTCTCCTAGCACTGGCACCGGTGCATCTACATCGACGTCTGCATCGACTCCTTCAGCAGTTTCTCTCACTGAGCATGAGATAGCTAGACTTCGACGCCTGCATGCCGCTTCAGGTTCTCCCTCAACAGGCTCTGCAGGTTCTGCTACTGACTCTTCGGGCAATGAGAAACCACCTCCTACGCAGTCAGGTACCTCCCCATGGATTCTTGATTCAGGAGCATCATTTCACATGACTTCTGATTCTTCCACTTTGTCTTTCATTACACCTCTTGATTCCCCTGTCAGTGTTCTTACTGCTGATGGTACCTCTCTTTCTTTCTCTGATCGAGGACCTCTTAGCAACTCATCCTTTCATGCTCCTTCTGTTGCTCATTTTCCTCGCCTAACCATGCAACTTCTTTCTGCTAGACAGATTACTGACCTTAGTTGTCGGGTCATTCTTGACTCGACTCTTGTTGTGTTCAGGACCGCCACACGGGGGTCTCTGGTTATTTCTGGCCCTCGGCGCCTTGACTCACAGCATCTCTGGGAGCTTGACTGGCTTCACCTTCCTTCCACTGCCACCGTCGCCGCCAGCCTTTCCGCTTCTGCCACTCCGTCTACTAGCTCTTTCCAGCAGTGGCATCACCGTCTTGGTCATCTGTGTGGATCTCGTTTATCATCTTTAGTTTGTCGTGGTCTTCTGGGGTCTGTCTCAGGAGACGCATCTTTAGATTGTCAAGGTTGTAAGTTAGGGAAACAAATTCAGCTTCCCTATTCTCATAGTCAGTCTGTGTCTTAGCGACCATTTGATCTTATTCATTCAGATGTTTGGGGTCCGCTCCCTTCCTTTCGAAAGGAGGCCATCGATATTATATCATTTTTATAAATGACTTCTCTCTCCACACTTGGATATATTTTATGTCTTCCCGTAGTGAGGCCTTATTTATCTATAAACAATTTGCTACTATGGTTCGCACACAGTTTTCCATTCCTATTCGTGTCTTTCGTGCTGACTCTGCTGGCGAGTACCTCTCTCGTTACCTGCGCAGCTTCCTTGCTGAGCAGGGCATCCTCGCTCAGTTCTCTTGTCCTGATGCTCATGCTTAGAATGGTGTCGCTGAGCGCAAGCATCATCACCTCCTTGAGATGGCTCGTACCCTGATAATTGTCGCCTCTATTCCACCTCACTTTTGGGCCGAGGCTGTTTCCACTGCCACCTATCTCGTCAACATTCATCCCTCTTCTGCTCTTTAGGATAAGATCCCGGTTGAGCGTCTCTGTGATTTTTCTCCAGACTACTCTACCCTTCGTCTGTTTGGCTGTGTTTGCTACGTTCTCCTTGCACCTCGAGAACGCACCTAACTGACTGCTCAGTCTGTTAAGTGTGTTTTTCTGGGATACAGTATCGAGCACAAGGGCTATCGATGCTGGGACCCTGTTGGTCGACGGATGCGGATTTCTCGGGATGTGACTTTTAACAAGCCTCATCCCTTCTACCCACGTCCTGCCTCTCCTTCGGTTTCCTCTGTGGAGTCCCTGTCTTTTTTTACTTTTCCAGATACACCCATCTCTGTCTTGCCCTCGTCCACCCGTCCCACTGAGTCTCCACATATACCTCCTGAGACCTCTCCGCCGTTGTCGCCGCCTGCTTCGTCCCCTGCGGCTCCTCAGGCTCCTCCCACTCTCTTTTACACTCGTCGACCTCGTATTGAGGTTCTTCCAGATGAACCATCTTCCCCTGATGTTTATCTTCTCCTGATGCTTCATCTTCCCCTGATGGGTCATCATCTCCTCGCTACGGTCTCCGCGATCGTCAGTCGATTCGGCCTCCTGCCCGTTTTGGTTTTGCTGGTGCAGCTACCCATGAGCCTGTCTCCTACCGGGATGCTGTTACTCACCCTGAGTGGCAGCATACAATGGCCGAGGAGATTGCTGCTCTCGAGCGTATTGGTACTTAGGATCTTGTTCTTTTTCCATCTCACTCTCGTCCCATCACGTGTAAGTGGGTCTATAAGATTAAGACTCGCTCTGATGGCTCTCTTGAGCGCTATAAGGCGCGTCTTGTTGCTCGTGGCTTCCAGTAAGAGTATGGCCGTGACTACGACAAGACTTTTGCTCCTGTGGCCCACATGACCACTGTTCGCACTCTTCTTTCGGTGGCGTCTGTTCGCCATTGGTCTGTTTCTCAATTTGATGTCAAGAATGTCTTTCTTAATGGCGAGCTACGTGAGGAGATCTACATGCATCCGCCATCTGGGTATTATGTTCCTTAGGGCATGGTCTGTCGTCTTCGTCGCTCTCTCTATGGCCTTAAACAAGCCCCTCGTGCTTGGTTTGAGCGCTTCTCCTCTGTGGTCATTGCTGCTGGCTTCTCAGCTAGCGATCATGATCCTGTTCTTTTTGTCTACACTTCGTCTCGTGGTTTGACTCTTCTTCTTCTATATGTTGATGATATGATCATCACCGGAGATGATTCTGAGTACATTGCCTTTGTCAAGGCCCGTCTGAGTGAGCAGTTCGTTATGTCGGATCTCGGTCCTCTTCGCTACTTCCTTGGGTTTGAGGTTACTTCCACTCCAGATGGTTTCTTTATGTCCCAAGATCTTCTTGATCGCGCTTCTCTCACTGACCAGCGTACTGTTGAGACTCCCATGGAGCTCAACGTTCATCTTCGGCCCTCTGATGGTGAGCATCTTTCTGATCCAACTCACTATCGTCATCTTGTTGAGAGTCTTGTCTACCTTACTGTTACTCGTCCGGATATCACTTATCCAGTCCACATTTTGAGTTAGTTTGTCTCTGCTCCCATTAGGTCCATTACAGTCACCTTCTTTGAGTTCTGCGGTACTTTCGTGGGACTATTTCTCGTCGTCTCTTCTTTCCACACTCTAGCTCGTTACAGCTTCAGATTTATTCGGATGCTACTTGGGCCAGCGATGCATCTGATCGTCGGTCTATCTCTGCTTACTGTATTTTTCTTGGTAGTTCTCTCATTGCCTGGAAGACGAAGAAACATACTGCAGTATCCCGTTCGAGTGCAGAGGCTGAGTTGCGAGCTATGACTCTCTTGACAGCAGAGATTACCTGGCTACGGTGGTTACTTGAGGATTTTGGTATTTCTGTCACTACACCAACTCCTCTCTTGTCAGACAGTACAGGTGCTATCAGTATTGCCCGTGACCCTGTGAAGCATGAGCTCACCAAACATATTGATGTTGATGCTTCCTTAATGAGATCTTGTGTGCATGATCAGGCGATTGCTATTCAGTATGTGTATTTCGAGCTTCAGATAGCGAATTTCTTCACGAAGGCCCAGACTCGAGTACAACACGACTTCTACCTCTCCAAACTCAGTGTTGTTGATCCACCATGAGTTTGAGGGGGTGTTAGAGATATATATATAATTGTGTTATTCTCCATTGTTATAAGGGTTATTTGCATATTTACCTCCTGTACTTGTCTACAAGTTGATATTTCTAACACAGTGATAGGCAAATAATACTGCCATCAGTCCCAATACGCCATAAGAAAACATTCCTCAGTCCCGATGCTTATTTGCGCACTACATGGCTTCAAAGTGGCACTCTGCGATCTGAGCCATTGCTAACTAACTTGAAACACAGTACAAGATCTAACAAAAAGGAGCTCCAATTTAGTACTGATATTACAAGAACACTCTTATGTCCCAACTCCTTTTTTTAAAACTGAACGTTTTTTACTCCTGAACCATTACGAACTAACTAGGGAGGAATCTGGTTCCAAGAACACGCTATAATCTAAACTATCACTAACTAATTAGGAATATTAGAACTCAAGGGTGAATAATCTAACAAAAGCAAAGCAAATTTACTACTACCGGAAGTAAGAACTATAATTCAGTGTCCCAAGCAAGAAACAGAACCTTGAAGGCGATGTCGCCGGGAGACATGGCGGGGCCGGCGCCCATGGACTCGAACGCGCCGCGGCCGCGGTAGTACACGCGGGGTCGTACCCGAGGAGGGAGGTGCGCCGTGTCGCTGCCGCAGGCGAGCCCGGGTTCCACGGGGTCCATGAGCCCGACCACCCAGGCCGCCGCCACTGCGTCCAACCGCTGCCTGCAGCGGCGTCCGCCCCCGAGCGAGCTCGACCAGCCCGGCACGCCCATTCGGCCCGCTATGCATCAGCTCAGAACTTCAGAAGTCAGAGAAACAAACACGTAATCATTTCATCGGAAATCAAACTATCAAAGTAAATAAACCAAAAATTAATATCTAATATAACAAATATGCAATCATCATAAGCAATCACAGATTCACAGTTCACACCATTCATTCACATTTCACACTTCATATTATCACATTCACATCATTCATTTACAACACAAAATATACGATAATTATAATCAATCAAGAATCGGAGAGGAAGAGGAGGAGGGAGAGCCAGAGTTCGGAGAGGAAGAGGGGGAGGGGAGGTGGCGCTGAGGAGGAGGAGCGGTGCAGACAAAGGAGTGCAGAGAGAGAGGGAGAGCCGAAGAGGAAGAGGGGGAGGGGAGGCGGCGCGATGCGGGCTGGCATTGAGGGAGGAGGTGGTAGGGCCGTAGAGGAGCCGGTAGAGGAGGGGTCGCATGTGTGGGCTATGCGTCAGGTCGCCAGCGCCAACGCTAGCGCCTAGTTGCAGTATGTGCTGCCACACACGATAGTGGCAGAGAGAGTGGGAGTGGGAGGGAGACGAAGGGGCAAGCGGCGGGGTAGGGGAAAAGAGGAGCCGGGCAAGGGTAGGTTGGGCAGCAGTGGGCAGGGGTGGAGGCAGGCTGTGCAATAACCTTGGGTCTAACGGGCACGTGTCAGTTCGGTACGACTCATCTAATAACTGGACCAAAATAAACCATCTCCGGATGGGTTGAACCGGACCGGACCGTCCATTCAGACAGCACCGGGTCGGACTAGGTAGAGTCGGAGCAGGAACCAAACCCGGACTAGGTAGAGTCGGAGCAGGAACCAAACCCAGCGTCCGACCCGGTCGGTTCGCTCGCTACAAGAACCGACCGAGCCCGAGCGCTTCTGCCTCTCCCAAATCTCCAACGCTTGGCGCTCGCTTCGCCTCCGCCTCCTCCCCTCTCCCCTTCGCCGCCGGCGACCACCGGGGATCCGCCGCCGCGCGCCAGGGATCTTTCCCCTCCCTCCTCCCTCCCTATACCGTGCCCCACTTGTGCTTCCGTCCTCCTATCCGGAGGCCCCTTCCCGCGGAATTTGGCATGTGACCCGGCGGCGCGCGGGGGAGGAGGCGCCGCCGGCGAAGGCGGCGGCGGCGGCGGCGCGCGACCGATTGATTTCGAGATTTTTTAGGATTTTTTGGCGATTTTTTTGGGGCCCCGCGTCCTCCAGGATTCGGTTGTTCCAGGTGAGGCGCTTGTAAAAATAAAAGCAATTTTCCTGTGTTTTATTTACTGGGTTAATTTTAGTATTAATTTTATCTGAATTGGCGGGATGGTTTGGAATCTGCTGGAGAGACGCTGCTGACTCGCGGAATTTGTGTAATATTTTTTAGGAAGTTTTAATTCAAGTTTGATCTCTAGTTTGGAAATGCGTTCGTGTTGTAGTGGAAAGATCACAGATGAGCGTTAAGTCAGATTGTTGCATTGTATTGGGTGCATTACCGGTTACTTGCGTGCACATTGTCATTTGGTACCCTTAAATGTAGTTTGATCTGAATTTAGGAGAGGGCATGGAGTATAGCCGGAAGATCAAAACTTGCATTACCAACGCACTTGTGGGATTTTCCGTTTCATTTGCAGCAATGCGGGATGTTGGGGTGTTGAATGTGTGGAGTGGAACGCCCATTTTCCTGCCCTTGTTAGTGCTTTTGGATTCTTACAATTTTGGTTCGAAATTTCTGGGAGTATGAAAAGATTGAGGCCACACATGCAAACAGAACTTTTGCAAATACTAGCTGACAAATGGGCCCAGCTTACAGGTGTTAAGTTTGTGAGCAAAGAGTTAACAGTACGAGATGCATAATGGGATGTTGTAATTTCATCATGGTACTTAGAGAGTTTGCAGTTTGAACAGTAAACGTAGGTATGTGATTATTTTTATTTGTTATTTCAGTTTTGAATTTAGTATTTCATTATTTTGTGATTTGTGAGCATGGGATTGACATGCAAAATTGTGGACATCTGAGGTACTTTGTATCCCAGTGTGTGCATATAATAATTGGCTTGTAGTTTTTGAAATGCAAGCTGAAGCATACAAAACTAATGCTTTGGCTAGGTCTCATGCTATATTTGCAGCTTTTAGTGGCACACTGGCAAGTGGGACATCACATGCCAGTGTTGGAAAGACCAAAGATCAGGCATATAATCAAACTAAAAGTTTTGAATTAGCTAATGCAAAGTTTCTTACACTGCTATATCACTTAGTTCCAACTTTAGATATTATTTCTTTAACTGATATCCTGTGCCTGTGGCTGTAATGTAGGTTGCTATTCCAAAATGGTTTGCATGCCTGGACATTTTAAAATGGCTTCTGTGTTGAAGCTTGTAATGATGGAAAATCATGCCACACCAGGTACTATAATGGATATATTAGCCTCTTTTAACTTTCCATTTAGTTTATTCACAAAACTGGATAGAGGGTGCTTGAAACCTATATCCACAAGAAAACGAACAATAATTTGTATTAGAGTCTAGTTTTGGTACAATCCATTTCACATTACAGTTCTATGTATGAGTGTATAGTTCCTATGTACTTGCTAGAGTAAACTGAGTTTTAAAAGGATTTCTCCAGGCTTGAGTGAATTTGTGCAGTTTGTGAATACATGAGCAATCTATATTCAGGAATACTTCAAACAGAATGGATTTGTTGCACCGCTTTTTACCAATTCCATGTGCAGTTTCTATATGCTATTCCTTAATTGCAGCTTAGGTAGATTCCAAATGACTTCAATTTGCCTAGTTCGCTGCAAAGATAAGAGGAAAAGGTCAAACTGTAGAGAAGTTACACTATTCAAAGAGTCCTAAAAAGGACAAAAACTTTTGTATTCATATCTAATATTCTAATATCTTCAATGGGTTGTTGGCAGGGATTGAAATCCCGGTACCGGCATAAATCCCGGTCGGCGGCCGGTAACGGTAATCGGAAAAACCGGTAAAAAACCGGAGATCAATAGGCTATTATTAATATCAAACTCCATTTAGTATGCCCTCAGATCAGCGTTGGTACATTAATTTTTTTTGTTGAACCAACAAACCTTTGATCAAACGATCATTAAAATGAACATTAAAATGAATCCTACCAAGTGCTAATTGCTTATATATCAACAATTGACACAATGGATATCCTTCATGTGAGAAACTATAATTCAACATGCTTTCCAAGTCCAAAAATCCGCCCGGGACTTGCTAATACAATAATTCAAGCATATTTAGCCCATACAGTATGTAATATAGCATAAAAATGACCTAAACCAACCTAGGAAGGGTATTAGACAATAAAAAAAGGCCGGATTTTGATCCTTCGTTGGGTTATTTAATGCAACAGTGAACTGGCTGTGGTTGTTTTTGGTAGTCTGAGAGGGGTTTAAATTCAGAATTTTGTAGTTTGGAAAGCCTTTGGGTTTAATTCTAAGCTGGTGTCCTCAGCAAAACTATTACTGTTTTTAGCTTTCTAATAAATCTTGGCAACCGCCTGTTGTATAATATCTTCTACGGGTTGAAAGGGCAGTTTAGTTTGCACCTAGACTTTGATTATGTTTGACTTGACATAGGGATGTACTTCTTTCAGTGAGTCTCATACTCATTTATTTTATGTTCTGGAGCAGAAATGATATTCTTAGCCACATACAATACATTTTTCACAACTATTTTCTCGGTTGCAAGATCATCTATTTTTTTATAATATATATGACCACATGACTTGAATAGTGCAATGTTTTTTTTTTCTCTCTTCGTAATAACCAAGTCCTATAAATTGTATAACTATCATGTGTACATTATCTTGGTTTAGAGATGGCGTAATAACCTTTAGACATTTCATCATCTGCATGCAAGGCGAAAATGTCACGGTCAGGGATCAAAATCCTGGCCGGTCAACCGGTTTTCCCGGTCGGGTCTGGAAAAAAACCGGCCGAAAAACTTTGAATTCAAATTTGAATTTTTGATTCCATAATGTCCTTACCCAGTTGGTTTAGGCATTGTTATGCTAGATTATGTACAACTTGAAACACTTTCTCATTAATATTTGCATTATTCCAAATTTCAATTTGATAATTACCATTTTTCTATATTTTTCGGTTTTTCCGGTATTTTCAGCCGGTTTTACAGGTTACCGGCGGGTTACCAGTCCGGTTACCGGCTCTGAGAAAAACCGAGTTCAAATTTTGAATTGCAAACTTCATCCGGTTATTTTTTAAAATTTCCGGTAACCGGCCGGTTACCGGTACCGGTCGACTGCCGGGATTTCGGCCGGAACCGGGGTTTGGATCCCTGGTCACGGTTTTATCATGTGTGGACGACCGAGTTATGATTGATTGTTTTCCATCTCTCATTACTTGGAATTTTGATTCGTAGCTCTCTGAGAGAATAAACAACGGGACTTTGTTACCGAAAATGTACAACTTATACCTGCTGGGTATTTGAAAATGAAAAAGTTCTCCCCAACTTTTCGCAGATGAGATGATAAATGAGAAGAGTGCCGCACAGATCCTACACAAGCAACTTTTCGATGCACATGAACCAAATTTACTCGATGAAGATGGTTAGTTCTTACCCTTTCTAAGACCAGCAGATTACAGTTACTTCATTTAGGACTTCTGCTTGTCTTTACCAAGTGGCACTGCTTTTCTAGGTACAATTTTTAGTTCTGTCAGCACTTTCTGGTATTTATTTGTTAGACTGATATCTCTGTTTTTTTTTTCAATTTGTTTCTTGGCATCATGCACTGTGTCAGCTATTCCTACTATGTTATCTTTACTTTGTAACACACTGTGCTATCATATCAGATTATTATAATTCACATTCTAAAATTTATCTGCTGATGTCATGACTTATCTTATAGTTATTCTATAACTTTATGCAGATATGCATATATTTGGATCAAAACCTATGGCTGACCCACTGGACCTGGTAACTTTTCATGAACCTACACTGTATGGTTTCCCTTTTTCATTTGTTGCCTTTAATTTGTGTTGAAATCATATATTGAAGGTCCGCTGTAGTACATGCAAAAAACCAGTCAAGGCCAGCCAATATGCAGCTCATGCAGGTAGTGTTCGACGCTATTACCAAAAGTTATTATAGTGTAAGATGGGTTGGCTCATGTTTTGTAATTCGTTGATGTTGCTTCGAACAAAGCTGTGATCATCTACTCTATACTCAAAATTTAGCATGAATCCAGATTTGTCAATGCATAAACTACATATTTTGCAATGTGTATATGCAAAAGGCCCCACGTTACTATTTCGTCATTTAACTTCATCAATGACTACCGGTACACAGTTATTCAAGATATATTATTCATTTGTGAAAATTATCTACATCCATGATATATATTGTTCTTAGAGCAGGAGTATTTTGTTTACGGCAGCTGGTGGCATTGCTAAATATCGATTGCGCAACTGGCCAATAATCTTAATCAACATGGGATTATATATTTATATTATCAAGTTATTTTTTTTCATATGAAGCTATATTTGTGTTACTTGTTTTATTACTATAGGTTTTTTCAGATCAGACAGGCAGCAATCACTGACATGTCATACCAAAAAATTCAATTTTTCAGTTTTGACTTTGTTTAGTGTTCAAATCATCATAAATGCTGTTTTTTATTTCCCCTTTTTCAAGAGTATTACATTGTTTCCAGTTGCCCTTCCCCCCACTTTACCTTATGACTTATTTGGTGGGTGTGACTGTAAATTACTTTACACTTCCTTTTGGAGGGGGAGTCCAAGGGAACAGGTCTGGAAATTCATTAATACATTTCTTTGACTTCTGCAGATCGATGTAGTTCAGGGAGGGTAAACGCAAATGATTCAATGGCTGTAGATGATGATGCTGGTCCTAAGAAGCCTCCAAAGAAGGTCAGAAAAATTAAGCTGACAAGTAATGGAAGTATCCTATTTATTGCTTATGGGCAACAGCTTAATTATTCTTGTTTAGTTTACTATGAGTGTCTACATGCTGCTAGCTGCGCTCTCCATGAGTGGAACTTTTTTCCCTTTTATATACATTCTTGTTAACTGGACTACCAGTGTTGTGAAACTTCGAAAGTTTTGCTCCCTTGACATTTGATAGATCAAAAAGTACATATAAAAGTGAAAGCAAAGTCTCAATCTGAAAACAAGAACATCGTCAATGGTTTTGAGTTGAATAATGGAAATGTGAACAAACTACAACAACCTTTGGATTCTACAGCTGATCAAAGTAAGTGCTACTTTTTTTCTTATGCAATATTACTATGAATATGGTGATTTGTTTATTCTACTATCCTTGTTTTTGCTGAACAGTTTCTTGTAACATTTGATCTTTATATGTAATGCTTAAATGCTATTATTAGTACAGCCACTACCAGTACCACCGCCAAATTTGTTGTTAACATTAGCTTGCTATCCTCAAATGGTATAGGTTTCTAGGTCCATTTTTCTATGCATACGAGATATGACAATCTGAGTCTATTATCTAGGACCATTGATAGCACAGAGTGGCTGGTGCGGTTGACACTTGGATATGTTCTTATCCAAACAATAAAGTAGTGCGACTTTTCTGACAGAATGGATGTTTCAATGGGTAGCTATATGATGATTGCGGCAGCAACCAAAATACTGGTTTGTTTGTTTTATCATGATAGGGCTTATTTGCATGCTTATTTGTTTTATAGGGTTGAAAACATCTGTTGATAATGCAGCTGCCACCAATGAGCCTAAAAGTCGCTTTAGAGGTACAAAGTGCTACTCAGTATGTTTTTTTTTCTCGTACAGAGTGCTAGTTTTGGTTCGCTTATCTTTTGTCATGCACAGGAACCTAGGCATGCTAACGGACATATGTTTTTTCTGGGTTAAACCTAAGCAACACAAGAGTTGATTGTGTGAGGAATGCTACCATTTTTTAACTGCAGTTAGACACAATTTAATCATTTCAGTGACCTGGGCTTCTATACTGATACCCATCCAACAACTTCATTCCTTTCCTTTTCTTGTGTGGGAGTCGAGTTTCAATCTCTCTTCTAATGTTAGCTCGCAATTGACAAATATATAGAGCTGAATTTGGTTAAATTATCAATTCTGGCTGATCATCACATGGAGTTATGGTTACTCTTTTTTCCACTAGGCAATTTATGTATTACAAAAATCTTTAAATTGTCAGAAAGTACATCGAAATATACTTGAGATATATGACCTTATAATAATTAAGTTTTTTAACGGGGAAATAAGTGTAGTTGTTATGTCAGCTCCACAGCTTCTAACTTTTGTGCTCAATAAATTGACATACTATTCATAAAATATCTGTATTAAGTGAGAATCTAGGGTGGGGAAGCACACTTTCGTGTTCTAGCCCTATATGTTCATATTTCCATGTTGGCTCTGAGGGTAGAACTTGCCCTCTTGGTGAGTTGGTGACACCGATAACCAAAAAAATTAGAAGTATCTGTTTCTCAGTGAGTAGTACAATTGTTTTTACCTTCCAAGTTAATGTTAATATTCACACTCATTTTGCGCATATTAAAATTTATACATCAGTAATTGAAACATTGATCTTCTGCAATCTTATTTTACCTGACATTTTAACTAGTTGTGTTCTTTTTGTTTTCAAATCTTGTTTTTCTTTCAGTATACTATAATATCTGTTTAATGTTCGTTGCTCTGTTACTTTTGATCAGATGGTGTTTTGATTTCTTCATTTAATTTATATCAGATGCCCCAGTTCCTCTTGCAACAAAAATGTATCATTCACAGGGCAACTACCGGCTTCGATTGGAGCTTGGTCAGCTTTACCGTGAATCATGCGCAGAGCAGTCAGGCAGCTACACAACTCCTAACCCATCACAGGAGAATGGGTTGATGGTATCGCGGTTTTCACCATGTGATAATTCAGCACTACATGGTGCTCAGAAGAGCTTTGTTCCTCAAACCAAGGTCCGATGCCCCCTCCTTATAAGCATGGATAGGATATCTTAACATCTTCTCTTACTGAATGATGCATGTTCCTATGACGCTTCTCAGCATTTGGATGAGCTTCTTGCAAGCACACCGGAGTCATGCTCAGGAATCCCTCAGCAATTATCAGCAAGCAGGTCAAACCGACTACAGGCAACCAAATCTCATAGCCATAGAGTAGACACCCAAGTATCTACCGTTAGAAATGAAACGGCAAGAAGCAGATGCAACAAAGCCGCAGTTCCACATTCAAAAAGCACAGGTTGGAACATGAACTTTTACTCATTTTCTCCTTCCTGTAAAATGCGATTTGATTCTTTAAAACAGTGTTAAATGAAAAGTCTATCTGTTTATATAAATAGTAACCTAGGGCAGAGCAATTGTGCACCTTATTACTTACTGTTAGGAAGAGTTTCAGTTTTCGGTTTGGACCAAAAACCAGAACCTGGCCAGTTCCGGAAACCACCAAAAAAACGGCTGGTTTTCGGCTGTAAAACCGGGTGGTTTCAATTTTCAAACTTCAAACTTGGGTTTTAAAAATATTCTTTGGGATTCAAACAACCACTAATGGGGTGTTTGGTTTGAGGGATTACCTCATCCAAGGATGGGTTGATCCATCATGAGATCATCCCTCAAATTTGGTGGGATGACCCAAGCCCTCATAATCTCGTGCCAGCCTTTTGCTTATGAGGGATGAGATGGTGATGGACTAACCCATTCCATTTCTCAAACCAAATAAATGAGTTAGATTTGGAGCTAGGATCAGATGGTCCATTCACCGTCCGGTACTTCAAACCAAAACACCCTATAATATATCTATTTGGCAAGCCCTTCATTGACTTATACCTCTAAAATAAATTTAGGAAAAATGAATATATCACAGAATTTGCCATCCATTTGGGTGAAAGAAACTGTACTAGGCATCTTGATTATAATTATCAAGCAAACTAAGTAGTGTACCACGCATCTCAATTATAATCCTTAAGCAAACAAACTAACAGCTCATGCTTCAGTTCTGTTCTAAATCAGAAATTCATATCAGTCTGTCAGCTCTGCAAAAACATGTGATATAGTTTTCTGCTATACTAGAAGGCTCCTGCACCAGTACCTTGTGTGATGGCTAGAAACTTGCCGAAATATTGTCTAACTTTGCAATTTCTGTTCTCTAGGCAATAAGAAGACGCAGCAGCAATCTAGTGGACCTGTTGCTGTGATCAAGTCGTCAGTAGAGTAGCCCATTGAGCGGTATTCATCTTCGGCTTTATTTACAGTGAATTCAAGTGTGAAACACAGTTTGGTGCTTAGCATAACATACGATTATGTTGATTGATTTCACAGGTAGTTTATTGGTCTAGCGGCTTGTGGACAGTCTCTCCTTTTGTTCTTTTCAAATGAAATTGGTTTTGTTAGAATGACTTTGGATTGGACAATCGGAATACAAGGTCATTTTGGTAAGTCCAGATCTCTGCAACTCAGGCCACAGGATATACAATCTTGCATATTAAAGCCCTTCTTAACTTTATCTCATCTGTTTGTACAGGTTCGTTGACTCTTGCTACAAGCTAACCACTTTTTAGTTCTACCTCTGATGATGAAATTACCTGTAAATATCACCCCTGGAAAGCCCTTTTCTTTCTGCTTCCACTTGTTATCAATGACATGATGAATATTTTCAATACAGCTCGTATCTTTTCCAAACCAGCAATAGCAAGTTTCCTGCAGTGTAAAACTGTAAATAGCTTTGGTTGTTTGACATTATTTGCTCTCTAAGCTTGACACAATTTGGAAACCGGCTAAAAACCGAAGCTACCTTTTTGGTCTGGTTTCTAGGGTAGTTTCGGTTTCCAAAACGCTGGCTTCGATTGAGCGGTTTAATGTACTTAATGGTACCAACCTGTTTGCCTAATTAGTATATTTCTTTTCGGTTTGTAGCTATCACCTGACTTCTTTTATATAAAAAAACAAAATCAGTCCAATTTTTAGCGATTGGATTCCTTTGAGGTTTGTACACACACACACACACACACAAAAACCTACTATAGGATCCCTTACCCGACCCTACCCTCGGGGAGTTGTAGAGGCCACCATTGTCACCCTGGGGACTTGCAAACGGTAAGTCGAAATAAAGAGTGCTTCTTAGCCGGATCTTGTCACCTTCAAGTTAGTCAAGTTTTACTAAGTTGCTCCTTTGGTTCATAGCCGCGTACGTGGTAACATTTCTTTTCTGTCACCGGGTCCCATGTGTTGGGGATACTTTTTAGCCGGGTCCCATGTGTTGGGGACTCAAAAAGTATGACAAGATTTTCTTTTGTTAATCAAAGCGTGATTTCAATTTGAGATATCCTAACCATAGTCACCATAGTCACCACAACCCCGTGTGCCACGTATCGGATTCATTGATCTACGATTTGTGAGATATGATACACCATTTCTATGAAAAAGTAGTGTTCCATGTCCCACGAACTCGTTCCTTGATCTGATCCACTCACGTTCATGGTAACTATGTCCTAACCTTAGCGAGTTAGAAAAAAAAGCAAACTTTGGCATGCAGAATTAGTGGGCCGTTCATCAACATTTTTTATATAAATTTTTTTTATAGTCCCAAGAGTATGTTTATTTATTTGTTAATTACTGAAAGCTTGTTTGGAAAATCTATTTCCGACTGGAATTTTATGAATAGAACTAAAATTCTGAAATTACCCTCGAAGTTCAAGAGTAATTACGCACCGAATATCACTCCATAACCTCCCCCCCCCTCCGCGCACGCCCTTGCACGCTTGCTCGGCTCCCTCCTCCCTCGCTGGCTCCGTCACCCACCCTCCTCTTCCCGCCTCCCGCCTCCCCGACGCCTCCTTCCCGACACTGCCCTGGCCCATATCCATATCTACCGCCCTCATCCACCTCCCTCCTCCTACGCCTGCGGCCGCCCTCCTCCTCTGCCCGCGACCGCCCTCCTCATCCTCCCTCCTCCTCCCCCAGCGCCGGCGCTGCCTATATCCAGATCTCCTCCTCCTCCCACGCCGCTCCCTCCCTCTATTGCTCTCCCTCTTGTCCTCCTTCGCATCTCTCCCACGCGGTAGCGGATTTGCTCTCCTCACTTGTACACATCGCTGCTCGCATCCATGGACAGCTGTAGTGAGGTTATGTTCTTGTTTCCTTGGTGGAAATAGAATAAACTTGTATCAACTCAGCTGAATTGGTGAGGAACACGAATTCGTACGACGCCAACTACGAGGTCGTCGATGAGGCCCGGCTATTAAGGCGGCCGACGGCGAAGCGCAGGACTTGTGCCGCCAAGGTCCATAACCTGTTGGAGCGGGTAAGGCCCGAAGAATCAACCATAGCCGTAGGTGCTATTTGCAGCAAAATTAATGTTCTTGATTTGTTGGGATTGTTTCTTGCCGCAGAGAAGAAGGGATCTGATCAATGAAAAGATGCGAGCATTTCAAGAACTTGTGCCTCATTGCAACAAGGTAAAGAAACATTTCACAATATGTTCTTGTCCAATTTGAAATTTTGATGCACTAATAGTCATTCTAGATATTTAGACCGACAAAGCATCGATACAAAAGCATCCATGTATGTAACATTATAGTCCTTTGGATCAATCAATCTTTGTACTCGATTGAATGATCAATGAAGAAGCATACCACTTTGTTGAATGATCAATCAAGTGTACATGGTATTGTTCTTTTGCGCACTTAAGCTTAACTAATCTGGTGAGTTATTGTAAGCCAGTAAGCATGCCAATGATTGTTGGCTCGCAACCTCAAAATCCTGAAGATATTGATCACTTGAATGATAAAGAGAACGTAGCCTGTATTCTTTGTGTACAACAAGATAAGGACATCGACTATTGTGGCATTGATTTCCAAGCTATTGTCAATAGGTGCAAATAACTCAACATTCAACACATCAAAAGACGGGTGAGCTTCTTATGTATCCACTGAGCCAGTATCATGTTTTCTACTTAATGTGCTCCTTAATTTCTGGAAGAGATAGGTGGGTTCCTGCTTCGCTATTGTGTTCTTTTTTTTCTTTTATTGTCTGTGATTGCTTCGTCTGTTTCGGTCGAGTTTTGTTTAGGTTCTTGATCCAGTTTTTTTGGAAATCTTTCTGAGGAGTAGAGATTTCAATGCTGCAATTGTGATGGAGGAGTGATATGTGGAAATAGGGATTTCAGTGCTTGCTTGCTGATAGATTTACAAGAGCTGTTTGCTGATGATGGCTATTAGGAATAAATAGGAGCTATATGTTTGACTTGTTGCTGATGGATGCATTTTTGTGTAATAAATTGCTCATTGTTGATAGTCATATGTAAAATTTTATTTTCGTGGATTTGTTGTATAAATCTTATTAAATGTCTTGTATGTTTTTTGTGGGCTTGTTGCCTTGTAGTTTTTTCAGATGATTGAAATTATGCTTCTACTTTTTGGAAAATTGTTTTATATCTCATGTAATATTTGTTTATTGTAGTAATTGTTGTTAATTACGTTAATTGAGGTTTATTGCGCTAATTGTGCTAAATTGTATTAATTGTTGTCAAATGCGATCAATTGCGTTAATTACGGTAGTTGTCGTCAAATGCAATCAATTGCGTTAAATGCGGTAACCATCGTCAAATGCGATCAATTGCGCTCATTGCGGTAGTCATCGTTAAATACGATCAATTGCCCTAATTCCGGTAGTGATCGTTAATTATCGTTAAATATCGTCAATTGCGGTAGTTGTTGTCAATTGCGCTAGCTATTAGTTGTCTTTAAATGCTGTTAATTGCGTTTAGTGTCGTTAATTATCGTCAACTATGTTAGTTCTCATTAAATATTGTTTATTGCGTTAAACAACATCAAACAAGCCCTTACTGTCCTTAGGGGCATTTTAGATATTTCCCATCTCGAAAGCTGCAACCAAGTTACCTAAAAATCGATAGCTAAACACTAAATCTCTTTAGCCCAGCCGTTCAGACCTGGAGCATAGCCGGAAGCAGTTTTTCAGGAAAGCCAGAGTCTGTTCCAAACAGACCCTTAATGTCCATGAACTACATGTTCTTGTTACACAAGTAGGATCACTTCCCTCAATCATTTTCATCATTTAGTGATGTAACTTGTACTAAATAGCTCACTCGAACCTATCTTTTGAAAGGACTAAACTTGAACATCTGGTCCTACTTAAATCTGTAAACTTGAAAGCCAATGCGTATGTCACAGCAGAACTTGTCTCTATAAACAAGTGTTGTTCTGGCTGTTTAGTAACGGAACTTGTACTAATTAATTAGGTCATGAAACTTAAATATCTCATTCTGCTTACACCCCCGAACACTGAACTTCAAATATAATCTAGCATTCCCTTGGACAAAAGCTAATTAATATTGTTGCTTGCGATCATGTGAGAAATAACTAATGATAAACAATTTGGAATTTCGTAGGGATGAAGTTGCGGTGGGGCCTCAATCCTCGCTGCTGGATGCTTACTATGGGCTTCTGAACTTTGACAGTGAACTTCCATTGGACCATCCAAGGGTGCAAATCCAGAGCGAGTTATAGCTAGGCTGGCCGTAATGTTTTTTGTGAAGGACCATCCAAGGGTGCAGTTCGTCGCCATTCAAATGCAAGTGGCAAAAATTGCTGAAGGCCAGACAAATCAGTCATTTTGCTAGCAACCCCAGGAAGCAGTTAGCGGAGGAAATTACAAGAAGCGATGAACCGGCTGTAGCACTAGAATTTCCTTTTAAACGCGCCCATAAAAATTATATATTCTAGCTTAGCACTAGAATTTCTGTTACTCTAGATTGTCCACCTTTAATTTTAAGAATGGCGGCAAGTCCTCCGTGAATTTCCCCAAGAACGAACCCAATGAGGATTCACCCATTGCCGAATGGTCCACCTTCGTTCCAATCAGACAGAAGAATAGATGCATCAACTAAGGTCGAGCTAATGATCCGATTTTTTTTAATGAGGGTGGAACAACCCCGAAAAATACTAGTGAAGAATACACAAACAGCTCACCCAACCTGTGATTTCACAATACATCAACTTATCTGATTATCCAAAAATATGTCATCAGGGAATGCAGTAATTTTGAAAGAAAATTATGACAGATTCAACGGAGAACTAATATTTTCACGACGCCGAGGACTATGTGGTAGGGGTACAAACGGAGCGGATAGTTCCCGATTGTCCGTCTAACCGAATGATTTTGGAGCGAATTCGGAACGAGGAAATGGATATATGGAAATTTTCTCGTATTTCGGAGTCGGATAGTTTGTCTCGGATATGGGATCAGATTAGAGAGAAAGGTATCCGTCAGATTTAGAGCTATCCGAAAAAATTATCGAAGCTATCCGAAACAACTTGTCTCGGATATCTGAGATACATTGGGCAATTGAACCAGCCGCCCAGTCGCGTGAGGCCTATGGTCTAATAGGCTAGCCCACCAAGTCCACCGCCACCACCACTTACACGAGTTAGGTTGCCTTGCCCTAACCCAGCAAGAGCCCCAAATCGTGAGTCAGGGTCAGGAATGAAACAGTCGCCGCCGTCGCCTGTTGACCTCCATCGATGCCTCATCTATCCACACTATTCGCTGCCGTCACTTGTAGACCTCCATCGATGCCTCATTTTTCCATGCTATCCGCTGTCGTCGCTTGTCAACCTCCATCTGACACCTTATCTGGGCATAGTGGTGCTAGTGAGAGCGTATGTGATAACGTGCCCTCTTGCAGCGTGTCCGTGACACAGTCTCCTAGGCCTGGCGATGGGTTCTAGGAGTTGGTGTTGCCCTCGGATGAGTAGATGACCGGCTCGTAGTCATAGCAAGCATCCATACCGAGTCCCGCGTAAACTGCGGGATCGAACCAATTCTCATCGTCCCACTCATTTGCCATGGAAGCAATTGAACCGAACAAATGAAGATCTCTGTCGTGTTCCCCACGGACGGTGTCAAATGTCGATTAATTACTATCGATCTTACGGAAGTAAATACAGGAATACGACTCTCGAGATCACACATGAAGAGAGTGTTTTGGACATGTTCAGGCCTTCTCTGGGGAGAATAATAACTGTACTATTGTGTTCTTGCATTAAGCAAGATTAGAATGCACAATTTGTGACTAAAATTATGAATGCTCTCAGTGGTCTCTCAATCTCTCCCCCTTCCATCTGTCGGCACCGCCCCTTATAAAGCATCGAAGGGGTGGCAATGTTGTCCATCAAGAGACACCTTGGCAGTTGCTAGAATCCGTATGTGGACGACGGTAGTTGTTAGTGACACATCCCTTGCATGTTCACTAGACAGTTATTGTCAGAGACGGAGAGAGAGGTGCGTGCGGTTATGTCAAAGACACAAAGGCGCATGTGTTGTATTTGCTACCATGTATAGTTGGGCATGGTGTACAAGATCCATAGTTGATAAGATAGGGCCCACATATATGTATGTGAGACTTATCAAGTAGAGGGTGGCCGTGATTTCACTTGGTCGTAACAGACTTTCCGACCAGGGGTGATCGTAATCTGGATCGGTCATGGCAAGTATCTCCGACGAGGGGTATACTATAGGTCAATTGGAATACTATTATCTATAATAATTATTAAAGATAAATACCTTTATTAATTTATGATTATTCACTCCTCGTCATCTAGCCCCCAACTTCAAGTGAAAATGACTTGAGAAGGGATTGTAGAATAGTAGTCGGAAGGAAACTTTCTGAGTAGCATTTCTCTTGACCAGAATTGACTTGGTGATATTTTTATTCGAGTTGAAAAAATAATACCTTTATTACTATGTGGACAGAAAAGGAATGTAAATGGTTACCCATGATTTCGTCCATTGGGAATAGTTCTCGAAGGAATTCCAACCTTTGGATTTCCACCACAAGCCGACGGGTATAAATAATTATTAGAGATGGACATGGATAAGATGACCGCCTTGGTCATCGTTGAAGAATCTAGACCCACCATTATGAGTTAATGGAGTATTTTAGTGATTAATTGCAAATCCATATGTGAGGCTAACACTTCTGCTGATATACCTATTGTGTAGTCTTATTTTGATGAAAAGGTGAAAATCAAAGAGGTATGGATTTGACATCAAATTCGTATATATTGTTGCATTCCTCGGATCCAAAATATAGGTTGAACTCTATCAAAAGTCTAACTTGAATATGTGCATATGTTCTTTTTACATATTCATGTATGCACACATTTAGGGGGTTCACTCTATGTTTTGTGGTTTCATTAGTATTGATCCATATTTCTTTATCCACATATACTTGGGATCTCTACTTTGAAACATACCCTTGAATATATAAAACTCGTGTAGTTCATATATACTCATATATTCTTATATTCAATTATTTGTAATTGTGATGGTTGTCATTAATTACCAAAGAAGGAAAGATTGAAGTATCTTGAGTCACCATTATGAGTTAATGGTATATTGTGGTAATTAATGACAATCACATTGTAGAACTAACATTTTCTATGTGTTGGACCGAAACGACGACTAGAGGGGGGGGTGAATAGGAGCACGATCTCTTTTTCTTAAAGATCGGATTCAACACGATTTTCTCTCTGATAGCTATGAGAGCTATGAAGATCAATATCTAAGCACAGCAGAAGTCTTGTATTGAATCCAATCCAAGCCCCGGAGCAAAACAACCAAAATCAACAAAGGCTAAAATCCTAAGTGTTGGGCGGTTTGACCTCTATGAAAATGGCGGTCGGACCGGTCACCTTGAGCGGTCGGACCGGTCATCTTGGGCGGTCCGACCTCCAGCCTGATGAACAGTGAAATCAGCCCGAAAAACGAAGTTGCAAATAGATGTAACTTTTGATCTACAACTCCAAACTCGATGAAACTTGGAACACACCTTCTCTAGGATATTAGGAACCTATTCCAATCAAAGACCACGAAGATCCTTGGCAAAGTTCCGATATTTTCCCGTTTGAGTGAAGGATGGTTCAAAACCGAGTCAAAACAAAAACTAGATTCAAAACCTTGCTCGTGTATTAGAGATGATCAAGATGATCCTAGATGAGTTCCCATATGTCACAGCAAGCAAGATTAGGGGCAGAAACCGAAAGAAAACTTGAGAATCAAAGACGGCCCCAAAATCACGAAATAGAGAGCAAGAACGAAAAGAGACCCATCTCAAGAAAACGTGCATAGATTGATTTGTGATTGTTGCTGGTTTACAGCCACTCCAACATGGAGGACAAAACTCAATACATGAGCGCACAATCAATCTTCTCTTCAAGAATCCTAACCTCTCCACTCCTAATCTCAAAAGATAAAACTAGGGTTTCTGAGAGACCATGTGAGAGGTCCTCCACTCTGAGTGATGAGTATTTGACAAGTGTGTTGATTAGATTGAGAGTTGAGGTTTTCAGTTTGGACTGTTTCTGGGCTGAGTCAGGGTAATCGGAACTACCATTGTGTATGGAGCGGAAGTTCGATAATCTGAACTACGGTGTTAGAAATAGGATCTTCCGATTAATCTGGGTTTTGGTCTCGGCTGAAGGAAATCGGAACTTCCACACAAGGGGTAGCGGAGTGTCCGATATTTTCTGACATTGAGTGTTCTCTGTGTTGCTAATCGGATTTAAATATTTGGAAAATCGGATGTTCAAGATCGGAAGTTCCGCATGGTAAGCACGGAACTTCCGATAACTCGACAAGTGCGGATGTTCGGAAATCGGAACTTCATTGTGGTAAAGCGCGGAACTTCCGATTGTGTCGTAATCGTGCGAGAGAAGGTTAAATTGTGATTTTGATTTTGTATGAGTTTGAGTCTTATACAAATATTGATGCTATGATATTGTGCAATGCTATGTGATGTGTTTTTGTGCTGTGTTGTTGCGGGGCATCAAGATGGAGTCGTGGCGAGACACGTGGACCGGACTAGGCGCAGGAGGCGTTGAGGTCGAACGGTCGGGATGTGTCAAGACGGCGTGAATCTTGAAGCGGTTGCAGTCGTGCACAACAAGGTGTACGGAGGCTTCGGAAGGTGCGCAAAGGCGAAAGGGTCTTTTCAAAGCGGCAAAAGTGGAGGCGGTTCCGTTCGGGTGTAGCGGGCTTAATGGGTTGGAGGCCCATTAGCCAAGGCTATAAATAGGGGAGAACCCTGGAGTTAGGGTTAGACTTTTGGAGAAAGAAAATTAGGGTTAGCCTTAGCAAAAAGGTTTGTTTTGCTTTGAGAGTTTGTTGAGAGAGAATGAATCAAAATCTTGTAATCATTCCTCCTGTGTTTCCTTGTAATCTTTTGATTTCTATCAATGAATCTCTGAGGTTTTGATTACTTGCCTATGCCTTTCTCTACTCTCTTTCTCGTTCATGTTGAATATTTAGGGTTTTGATGTATCTTTTGATTCGTCGTATGAAATAGCATGAAACTTGATATCTAGAGTAGTTTTGCTATTGCTAATGGATTCCCAAAGTCTCATGAACTAAGAATCTGAGAATCGTGTCTAATTTGGGTTTTGGTCTTTCTTGCCCCTTCTTCAAGAAATCCATATTTAGCTTGATTATTGGATCTTTGTTTGCGATTCTTCTTTATAAGGTCAAGATGGTGTTTAGGATGATGTCCTGTGAACCTTGACCTGAGAAGAGCACTCAAGATTTTACATTTTGGATTTTTGGGAAAAACCCGAGCGCACTGTTCTTCTTCCAGGACAATCGGAACTTCCGATTGTCCATGGCGGAACTACCGCAAGCGGAACTTCCGCACTGAACCCCGGAACTTCCGGAGTGCGGAACTACCGCCGGGTAGAATCGGAACTTCCGATTTCACGTAATCTGAACCAAGTTTCGCGGTCTGCTTTTGCTTCACTCTTCTTGAGTTATCCAGAGGACTTTGTAGGTCTTATTTAATTACAGCCAAGGGGAGCTCCTAATTTTTAAAGCACCATTCCCCCCCTCTGTTGCCATTTCGGTCCTTCAATTGGTATCGAGCGGTTAGCTCTTCTTGATAGATCTTAACGGTCGGTTGAGCCATGGCAATGACAAGTATTCCACCAAGCCTCCGCTTTTGATGGTCCGGATTACCCTTCCGAAGAGCCGAATGGAAACTTACATCCGTGCTCGGGGTATGCCATCCGGAGAAAGGTGAAGGTTAGATTTCTTTATTCTCGCCGATGAGAACATCAATGCCGGAAACATGGTCGATGTTGAGGCAAATGCTAAGGCAAGGAACATAATCATTCGTGGTTTAAGGTATGAGTTTGATCGTATTTCTCATTTGATTTACGCTACGACATCCGGGTGACCTCGATGCATACCATGAGGGCACCACTCGATTAAGACGGTTCGACAAGACCGGTTCAAGCGTGAGTACAGAAATTTGAAATGCTTGTCGTGAATCTTTAGACGAGTGCTTTTCGCGTTTTCACAAAATCTTGAGCAACCTCCGAGCGGTCGGTCTTACATACCCCGACTCGGATAACGCCGATGATGCTTTCGCACTTGATCTTCGTGTTTGGGAGATGAAAGTGACTACCATCAAAGATAGCACGGACCTCTCGACCTCGACTCTTGATGCGCTTTACTCGCGTCTCAAGACTCACGAGATTGACATTGTCTCTCAAGGTCGAAGTCACAATGATGGCTTTAGTCACCGATCCCACTTCGGATCTTCTTACGAGTCGATACGTGGGTTCTCCCTAGCTGCTCTCTGTGACATAACTGATGATCAGTTAGAGCAGCTTGAGGATGAACAGCTAGCCCTCCTAGCTCGGAAGTTTTCCCATGCTTACAAGAGGAGGAGGGATGGTAAGAGAGGAGGTCCTGTGATTTGTTTCGAATGTGGTGGCCCCAACCACATCCGAGCAAACTGTCCCAAGCTTGGGAAGGGCAAAGGTGACTATGGCGGTCCAAGCAAGAACGACTACATCGACAAGAACCGCAACACGAAGCCCTCAGCACCTGACCAAGGCAAGAAGAAGTTCCGCAACTTTGGGAAGGCTAAGAAGTTGTTCCATCGCGTCCTCACCGCCTCGACGAGTGGACACGCGAGGTGGAGGGGTGGAGGACGATGATGGGAAGGACGATCATGATCCCAAGGACGACGGCAACTTCTCCAAGATGTGCTTCATGGCCCTCGGGCGAATCGAGCGACAAATGAGTCACTCCGACTCCGACGAGGTTAGTCCCACTTATGACCCGCTTAATGATGCTTTTCTTAAGCTAGGTAGATTCCATGCTAAGTCTAGGGCTAAGTGTGTTGGGTTGGAGAAGGAAGTAGCTAGACTATCACGGAGCTCACTTTACTTACATCCGCTCCCTCCGTGATGAATGTGACACATCTTTGTGCTTTGATTGATGATATGGAAAACTAAGGACCTTACATGATAGTGTGTCCTCCTGAACTTGACATGATTAAGGTAGAGAACATTAGCCTTCTTGTTGAATTAGAGATGAGTAGGATAGCACCTCCTTCATCCACTACCGTTGAGGCTATCGCTTGCACCTCATGTGAGGTTAAGGACAATTCGCTTAGAGGTCTTTATACCATGCCGCTTGATCCGCCTGAAACTTGTGAAAATTGTAATAATCTCAAGATGAACCTAAAACAGGCAGATCACAAAATTGTGAATTTCAAGTCTGCGCTACTAGAGCTGTTGTTTCTTGTTTAAATCTGTCCTAAGTTAATCTTGAACTAGATTCAGATCTAAGCGGTTTCAAGAAATGATTGATCACAAGAATAAATTGGCTCAAGATGCTTCTAAGGACCTTGTTAGCTCACCTTGCAATCATTGTAATAAACTAAAATGTGATTTGGTTGCATTGGATGAAAATGTGTGAAGCTAACTAAGGACCTTCTAGAGACACAATCATCCGCTTGTATTGTGTGTGGGAAGAAGTCTAAGGGTTTGGTAGAGACGCCTAGTAACGTGAACCAATCTGCTAGGAAGAGGATCTGTCCCCCAAAGTCGGGCCGTGCGTGCACAAGCCAATCTTTCCTCCGTTGTTGGTTCTTCTTCGCTCCCTTATCTTCTGCTGTCCCTTCTTCCCTCGCTCTTCTTGCACCTCTCTCTTTCGGAGTGTCGATCTTATGAACACTCTCGAGAGGTTTGTAGGAGGCAAGAAGAAGCTCAATCTCATTCTAGACAAATCTAAAATTTGCAGATTTAATCGTGGTCTAGGATATGATATCCAGGAGGATATGAGGAAGCATCCACCGTCGTGCTCAAAACCATAGCACTGTGTGATCAAAACTAAGCCTGGGATCGAGAAAGTCAATTTTAAGTCGCGGGTTTTGTTCAAAGGATTTCGACGACAAGGTGATCCCACTGCAGCTTCGCCCTCGTAAGGCGAAGTATCATTGCACCTTCGCCGTAAAGATGGACATTTAGTTGATCATTGCTTCAGGCGCGCCAAGATCGCGCGAAGAGATCGTGTTGAGTCTCTTAGGAACATTCAGGGTCAGCCCCAGATCTTGAGTGCACCTAAGACCAACACGAGGTCTAGATTTGTTCCATCTGATGATTTTGGGCAGCATCGAGGACTTGGTTTTTCTGAGTTTTCTGATTTTCGTCCTCATGCTCCCTTTGGTCGTAATCTCCGCCGCCCCGAGGGTAGATCTCGCTTTTTCCTTTTGAGATAGCTACCATGGCGAGATCAAAGATGTTATCGCACTTCGACTCGCTCCTCCATAGCAGTCGGATCCAGCAACAGGCTGAGATCTTTTGACTTGTTGAGTGACAGAGAGCGTAGGGTAGATAGAGGTCAGTCTTGCTTGACTACTTCATCTGTTCGTCGTGTTACTCAGTATTGGGTGCCAAAATCATCACGATTCACCCCGAGATTGAGACTTTACTCTGCTTGACTCGTGGTCGCGGCCGGGAAGGAAAGGTCCGGATTGTAGACTCGGTTGTTCACGCTATATGACCGTGAGTCTCGTTGGTTTTCTTCCTAGCCCGCGCTCGGTGATGAGACGATCACCTTCGAGATGCTTCATTTGGGCGCCATCGCTAAAGGTACTGTGAGCATTAATGATTCTTTTATTTTAAAAGATGTTGCCTTAGTAAGTAAGTCGCAGATAATCGCTTTCGATCTCTCACCACCGATGGCGGTTTCGAGGTGAGCTTTAAGAAAAACAATTGCAAAATTCTTGATTCTTGGGTAGTCTAGTTTATGGATTTCTCGTTATGGGAGGATTTTTCGTGCTGATTTTTCCGGATCTTCCGTGATCCTCTCCGATGTTTAATTGCTTCAATCCCGTGATTTGTCTTTCTCGGCATAGGAGACTTGGTCATATAGGATTTGATCATCGACCCGAGTTAGCGGCCACGATCTCATTCGTGGTTTGCGAAACTCAAAATGGTCAAGGATCTTGTTTGTGCTCCTTGCCAAGACGGCAAAATGGTTGCCGCTTCACATCCTCCGCCATGATGACTATGACAGATGCACTGTGTCAATCGCTCCATATGGACACAAGAGGGACCGGCTAGAGGCGATCGAGAGGAGGAAGTGGTACGCACTTGTCGTGGTCGATGACTTCTCGAGGTATTCTTGGGTGTTCTTCTTAGCCTCAAGGATGAGACGTTTACTCTTTTCGTGGTCTTTTGGTAGGCTTTTGTTGAGCTCCCTGTGCATTACGAGCAATTCAGACCGATAATGGCACCGAGTTCAAGAATTCCTACTTTGAGAGTTTTGTGGTGAGACAGTGTAGAGCACCGCCTCGTCTCCATACGCCCCCAACAAAATGGCGTTGTGGAGAGGAAGAACCGTACCTTGGTCGAGATGGCGTGACGATGCTTGATGAGTACTCTACACCTAGGAAGTTTTGGGTGAGGCAATTGCTACCGCTTGTCATGTTTCTAATGAGTTTTTCTTGGGCACTCTTGCATCGCACTTCTTATGAGTTGAGATATGGGCGAAACCCAGCCTCGCATTTTCGTGTGTTTGGTTGCAAGTGTTTTATTCTCAAGTCCGGGAACCTAGATAAGTTCGAGTCACGATCTTGTGATGGGATCTTTCCGGTTACTCGACTTCTTCTCGTGCCTATAGAGTCCAGAATCGCGAATCTAGTAAATTGTTAGAAACTCAGTGAGGTGACCTTCGATGAGGCCACCCAGGACTAGGCTCGATATCTCGTGTTCCTTAGAGCGACCGAGTCCATCTTTGTGGGACGATGAGGAGGATGGAGATGAGGGTTGTTTACCCGATCCAGTTCCTTCTCTTCCTCTTGAGGTGCCCTCTTCCACCGCACCTCGAGGAGATCACCTTACCTTCGCTTCTTACAAGCTAGTGGCTCTGCCCCTATCTCGTCGCTAATGAGGTAGAGGCCACTTCTTCATCTCACCTCGACCTCCAAGACACATTCAAAAGGACCATCCTTCGAGAGCAGATAATTGGAGATCTCTTTGAGCGAGTCACTGCTCAAAAGCGGCATGTCTCTATTCTGCTCCATTCTCGCTTTTGTTGCCTCGCTTGAGCCCAAAGACGTTTGTCATGCTCTTTCGATGAGTCATGGACTAACGCCATGCACGAGGAATTGGAAAACTTTGAAAGGAAAAAGGTCGGTCCCTTGTTGAGCCCCTCAAGGTCACAATATCATTGGGACCAAATGGGTGTTCAAGAACAAGCAAAGTGAAGATGGGTTAGTCATTCAAACAAGGCTAGGTGGTAGCTCGTGGGTACTCTCAAGTTGAGGGTCTAGATTTCGAAGAGACCTTTGCCCCTGTAGCTAGACTTGAAGCCATTAGAATCCTGCTTGCCTTTGCAGCTTCTAAGGGTTTCAAGCTTTACCAAATGGATGTCAAGAGTGCCTTCCTCAATGGCCTTATTGAGGAAGAAGTCTATGTCAGACAGCCTCCTGGTTTCGAGAACCCCAAATACCCTAACCATGTCTACAGGCTTTCCAAAGCTTGTTTGGACTCAAGCAGGCTCCCAGAGCTTGGTATGAAAGGCTTAAGTCCTATCTCACGAGCCATGGTTTTGAGATGGGTAAAATTGACAAGACCTTGTTCATCCGCCGCCTTGGCACCGATCTTACGCTCGTCGGATCTACGTGGATGACATTATCTTTGGCGGCTCCTCGCATGCTCTCGTTTCCCAGTTTTCCGATGTCATGAGCTCGGAGTTTGAAATGAGCATGATGGGCGAGTTGAGTTTCTTCCTTGGCTTCCAAATCAAACAGACTCGGGAGGGTACCTTTCTTCATCAAGGCAAATACACTCGAGACCTCCTGAAGCGTTTCGACATGAATGATGGAAAGCCAGTATCAACTCCAATGGCATCTACAGCTGCTCTGGATCCAGATGAAGACGGCGAACCTGTTGACCAAAAGGATTTCAGGAGCATGATAGGCTCTCTCTTGTACCTCACAGCCTCGAGACCAGACATACACTTTTCTGTGTGTCTTTGTGCTCGGTTTGAGCTTCTCCTCGCAGATCTCACCGTCAAAGCGGTGAAGCGCATCTTTCGGTACCTTCGAGCTACCATTGACTATGGCATCTGGTACTCTTCCTCTTCTTGTCTATCTCTTAGAGCCTTCTCCGATGCAGACTTTGCTGGCTGTAGGATAGATAGGAAGAGCACTTCTGGCACTTGTCAATTTATTGGCACTTCTCTCGCCTCCGGTCGCCGAGGAAGCAATCCGGTGTTGCGCGATCCACCGCAGAGGCCGAGCACGTTGTCGCACCGATTCTTTGTAGTCAAGTGCTTTGGATGGTCTCGACCTGCAGATTTCGGGCTATCTATCGATTGCGCTCCACTCTTCTCGTGATAACACGTCTGCGATTTGCATTGCCAAGAACCCAGTGCAACATTCTCGGACCAAGCATATTGATATCGATATCACTTTCTTAGAGACCATGTAGAGAAGGGTGACATTGTGCTCCAGCCAGGAGAGTGAGCACCAGCCATGCGATATCTTCACTAAGCCTCGGACAGCTCTCGGTTTTTGCTCTGGGAGAGCTTGGGGTGGTTTGTCCTTACGGATTTCGTGAGGGGAGCTTTGTCGCCATCTTGTATCATATTATATCATATTATATTATATTATACGCTTACTCCTGTCTCGTTTCATTTCTTTTAATATTTGGTCAAGTCCTTCCAAAGATAGGTTAGAGCGTTTCTCTTGCCACATTGCTTTGATGCCACTTCTTGTCTTGTGCTTCTAGGATGTCGCTTATTAGCTGTCTCTTCCTCTCTAAGTAGAGCTTACTCACTTCTTATAGGTTCTAGCAGGGTCGGGCCACCCTTGGGTAGACAGGGATGTTGTTTGCTCCTTAGTGTTTGTGTAGATCACTAATAGTCCTAGAATCATATGGGGTAGATAAGAATCATTCGAGCGATAGTTTTCTATATCTTTTCTATGCTCTAAAGGATGCCTTTTCGGTTTACTTATCGATTCTCGCTTTTGTTCCTTTGGTTTGGGGAGTTACTCTTGGTTATTCCATATTCTTAATTGTGTCATAACTCAACCTGAATTAAAAGATGCATCTCACTCTAAAGGGAATCTGGATTTTTGTGTATTTCATCAAGCATTGCATGATAATCAAATGGAGCCTTGTTTATTATCCCTTATGATCTGTTTTCACTATTTTTACATCTTGCCATGATTTATGCTAAACTGCTAGATCTATCATGACTTTTTATGTGTAGTTTAGTCTTTGCCATGCTAAGGAAATTAAAAATGCTTAACTTGAATTAAAATCTTGTCATGATAGCTCTTGAGACTAGTCTGGTTGAAACTATCCTTTTATGATTTTCGCCATGTCAAGTAGGCTGAGTTGAGTCCTGAATCTCTTTTGAACTTTTGAGTAAGCTATGTCAGTTTGTTAAGAAACATAACTTATCTCTAATCACTGGTCTAAAAACTTCAAAAGCAAAAATGATCTCTTTTGTGCGAAAAAACTGATCTCACCAAATCTTTCTCATGAGACGGCTTGCCATTGCACTAGGCATGAACTCAGGGGGAGCCTTGGATGACCTAAGATCACCTCCTTAAGTCTATTGCTTGGAGTGGTCGCATAAGGCTTGGGATCTAGCACATGGTTTTAAAATAAAAAAAAATGGTTGAAGCTCAGGAGGCAGTTGTGGATGGCACCTAGTCCAGAGCTTGCTTTACTGAGATAAAACCTTAAAGAGCCTTAAAATATAACGTCTTAAAAAAAAAGTGCTAAAATTGCTTATCATCAAAGAGACCAAGTTTTGGATAAAATGAGTCCTTCTTCAACTAGTAGCACTCTAAACTGTTCAGTATGAGTCTTCTTGGTTCAACTTAGATTATTTGACATGGCTTGCATCATCCTTGGATATCTTTAGCTAGATTTCAATCTTGACTTATTTGACATGCTAAAGAACTGGATCATTAATCAGATTATGGACTTTCTGTCTTAGCTCTTCTATACATCGATTGTCATGATCTTGATAGCATTCTTCTGTGTTATGGCTTGGTGTAATACTCTAATAGTCATTTTGGATAATCTACATGGCTCCTAATGCTTAAAATGAACATCATATAGTCTTTTCCTCCCTTTTCTACATATTGATGATTTTATTGCCAAAGGGGGAGAATGATTGTGAGAAAAAGCCTTCTGAAGAAAAGCCTTGAGTTTTGTGCGAAAATTGCTCTTTCATCTCATCTCAAGTCTTTTTTCTATGTGTCAACTTGGTCTTGTGCTTTATTACTCTTGTCTAGACCTTGGTTGACTGTAATCTCAAACTCATCTTATGCTTTTTCGGTAATTGTCAATATACTCATCAAGGGGGAGATTGAGAGACCATGTGAGAGGTCCTCCACTCTGAGTGATGAGTATTTGACAAGTGTGTTGATTAGATTGAGAGTTGAGGTTTTTGGTTTGGACTGTTTCTGGGCTGAGTCAGGGTAATCGGAACTACCGCTGTGTATGGAGCGGAAGTTCCGATAAATCGGAACTACCGGTGTTAGAAATAGGATCTTCCGATTAACTGGTTTTGGTCTCATTGAAGGAAATCGGAACTTCCGCACAAGGGGTAGCGGAGTGTCCGATATTTTCTGACATTGAGTGTTCTCTGTGTTGCTAATCGGATTTAAATATTTGGAAAATCGGATGTTCCGAAGATCGGAAGTTCCGCAGTGGTAAGCACGGAACTTCCGATAATTCTGACAAGTGCGGATGTTCCGGAAATCGGAACTTCCGCTGTGGTAAGTGCGGAACTTCCGATTGTGTCCAGAACTGTGCAGAGAAGGTTAAATTGTGATTTTGATTTTGTATGAGTTTGAGTCTTATACAAATATTGATGCTATGATATTGTGCAATGCTATGTGATGTGTTTTTATCTGTGTTGATGCGGGGCATCAAGATGGAGTCGTGGCGAGACACGTGGACCGGACTAAGCGCAGGAGGCGTTGAGGTCGAACGGTCGGGATGTGTCAAGACGGCGTGAATCTTGAAGCGGTTGCGAGTCGTGCACAACAAGGTGTACGGAGGCTTCGGAAGGTGCGCAAGGGGCGAAGGGTCTTTTCGCAAAGCGGCAAAAGTGGAGGCGGTTCCGTTCGGTGTAGCGGGCTTAATGGGTTGGAGGCCCATTAGCCAAGGCTATAAATAGGGAGAACCACAGAGTTAGGGTTAGACTTTGTAGAAAGAAAATTAGGGTTAGCCTTAGCAAAAAGGTTTGTTTTGCTTTGAGAGTTTGTTGAGAGAGAATGAACTGAAAATCTTGTAATCATTCCTCTGTGTTTCCTTGTAATCTTTTGATTTCTATCAATGAATCTCAGAGGTTTTGATTACTTGCCTATGCTTTCTCTACTCTCTTCTCGCTCATGTTGAATATTTAGGTTTTGATGTATCTTTTGATTCGTCGTATGAAATAGCATGAAACTTGATATCTAGAGTAGTTTTGCTATTGCTAATGGATTCCCAAAGTCTCATGAACTAAGAATCTGAGAATCGTGTCTAATTTGGGTTTTGGTCTTTCTTGCCCCTTCTTCAAGAAATCCATATTTAGCTTGATTATTGGATCTTTGTTTGCGATTCTTCTTTATAAGGTCAAGATGGTGTTTAGGATGATGTCCTCGTGAACCTTGACCCGAGAAGAGCACTCAAGATTTTACATTTTGGATTTTTGGGAAAACCCGAAGCGACTGTTCTTCTTCCAGACAATCGAACTTCCGATTGTCCATGGCGAACTATCGCAGCGGAACTTCCGATGAACCGGAACTTCCGAGTGCGGAACTACTGCACGGGTAGAATCGAACTTCCGATTTCTGAGCGATCCAAGTTTCGTTTTGGTCTCTGCTTTTGCTTCACTCTTCTTGAGTTATCCAGAGGACTTTGTAGGTCTTATTTAATTACAGCAAAGGGGAGCTCCTAATTTTTAAAGCACCATTCACCCCCCCTCTGTTGCCATTTCGGTCCTTCAGTTTCAAATAAGCAAAAGGATTGGAGGAGGTGCACAGCACTCTCCCATATTTATAGTGGAGGCTAACCTTCTAGAAGAGTTCCTATTGGGCACCCATTAAGCTCACACACAAATGAGTTTAACTCACGCACGCATTTTAAAGCACTATCTTCATCTTCTCCTTACCTAAACCGTTTCTCCTTGCGTCGTCTTGTGCTGCGGTTTAACCAAAAGCAAATAAGACGGTATTTTAGTGATATTACCAAAATACCCCTTCTCGATCCTTCTCTGAAGACCGAGTCCAATCTTCATGAAGCTGTTACATGCTTCGCCACGTGTAGGTTGATCAGCGGCTCTCATCATGTCGGCAAGTCTCTCTCATCCGGCTCCCACCGAAACCACTATGACACTTGCACCGACCCCCGCGCCGCTTGATGCAACCCGTCGCACCGAACTTCCCGTTCGGTCATCCTTGTCCATTTTGCGCCACGCTCGAATCCAATGACTCCATCCGGCATCGTCGATCTTTCTGAACCTCAGCTCTCCAGGCCTAGTCCCGATCATCCTCGCCGTTGACCATCGTTGACCTCCAAGCAACCTGCACAACAATAGGCCAAGAAATCGATTCCGGGAACAAGTTCTTCGCAATTTGACCCACGTTAGTCAAAACATGCATCATGCAACATGTATGCACTGAAACTCATGAACTTGACTCAACAAACAAACATCGCCACTAGAAGGGTCGATGAAACAAGTGAAAACCGGTCTGACCACCATTCAATGGCCGGTCTGAACGCCGTCCTGGCCGGTCAGACCGCCCAGAAAGGACTTAGCCAATTTTCAGCACCTGAAAACCGAAACCTCTATGGAAATTTCAAACGAATAGAACTTTTGACTGGAGACTCCAAAAATTATGAGATCAAGTGCATTAGAATCTCCTCTCTTGCCTACACCCTCTATTTTTGGCCCAGCTCAAAAATCCACTTTTTGTATCAGGCCAGTCCGACCGCCGCTAAGGTCGGTCCGACCGCCCCAGATCGGTCTGACCGCCAGGTGGCTACGATCACATCGCCGGCCCGATCATTACCGCCGGCTTCTCCGACCGATTATGGCTTCGACAGAATCAAATGATGCCGAAAACTCGTGAATCGATAAACCTTTAACGCCTTTGCCAATTGTAACATCATCCTAAGATCACGAGCATATCCCCATGATATCCACAATCTCCCCCTTGATGCACACATTGTCAATTTTCCAAAAATATAAGTTTTAAGGTTTGAAAAGTAAAGTACTTGACGTTTTCGCGCAAAGACACAACTTGGTCCAAGAGCAAGAGAAAGCAATGGAAATAACCAAGTTGGCTTCAGATTAGTATAGACAAGCGAGATAAGTCAAAAGAAAGTGAGAAAGTTTCAATTTCCAAAGAAGAGTAAAAAATCTCACTTAAGATCCATATGAAAGAACAATTGTTCAAATTGACCTTTGATCATTGTGAGGTTCTAAGAATTGCAATTCAAGTTCAAAAATGGTAATAAGATGATAAGAATGCAAATTCAAAACTCCCCCTCACTTTGATCATTATTTTTTCAGAAAATTTCATTTTCTCCAAATAGCCCCCCCCTTTAACATTTTTGCTACTTTTCTCCCCCTTTGACAATGGAGTCATCAAGGAATCACGCATTGCTCTCATCCAAAGATAATAAATGCAGAAATGAGGAAGAAGCATAAGAAAGAGCATGCATGAAATGCAATGGAGTGTCTTCATTTTTTGAATTTTGCATATTTTAGCACAAGAAGCTTTGAAGATTACCCAAAAGAACAAGCTAGCATTTCTATAATCACACAATACATATCAAGCCTAAAAGCGCTAGCAAGATCATGTTAAGACATATATATCAAAGCTAAGCTAGAAGGCTCAAATTAAAAGCGATGAATTGTAACAGTTTAAGCAAAGCTTCAAAACTAGCAAGTTCATCAACAAAGATCCTAAAATGATAATGGCCATGTCAGAATGTCAATGTGAGATCAAGAAGCTAACAATGACCATCATAGAGACAGAAAGTCCAGAATTGAATCATTTTGCTCAAATAACTTCAGTCACCCATTTTTACAACAATTTTTCATTTGCAATGAATATTGTGTTGATTAAAGGTCTACCTTAGTGAAGAACATACTAGACTAGGAGTCATCCACAAACTCTTCTTGAGCTTCAACCAAGGCAATTTAACTGTTGGACCGAAAAGGCGACTAGAGGGGGGGGGGTGAATAGGAGCACACTCACTTTTTCCCAAATAATGAATTCAACACAATTTCACTCCAATAGCTATTAGGAAGCTATGAAGATCAATATACCAGTACAACAGAAGACTAGTATTGAATCCAATTAAATCCCCTAAGCAAAATAACAAAAACAACTAAGATTAAAGAATCACAATGCACTGGCGGTCTGACCTCTGGACCCAGTCGGTTGGACCGATTGCCAGGCGGTCGGACCGCTGTTGTACTGGCGGTCGGACCGCTCTAAAATCGGTCTGACCGGTGATGATGGGCGATCGACCGTGAGCTCGAACCGATCTCAAACAAGAAAATCAGCCCGATGACGAAGTTGCAATTAGGTCAAACTTTTAATTCTCAACTCCAAACTTTACGAAACTTTGCACACACCTTCTATATGCTATTGAGGACCTATTCCAATCAAATATTATGATAATTCTTGGATAGATCCTGAATAGTTGTCAATTGAATAACAGAAGGTCTAAAACCGGGCAAGAACGAAAACTTGATCGTAAAGCTTGTTCGTGAGTGATTGATGATCAAGATGATTATAGATAGATTCACACATATCGCAGCAAGCTAATTTACGTGAAAGAATCAATCACAAACTCGCGGATCAAAGAAAGCCCTAAAATCACGAAATTGAAAGCAAGAACGAAAAGAGATTTATCTCGAGCAAACCTTGCATAGATTAAGAAAGTGATCGTTGCTGGATTACACCCACACCATCATGGATCAGTGGTCAATCCAAGATCACGAAATTCACCTCAAACCATGAAAAGCCCTAGCCTCCACCTCAACTCCCCATAAGCCAATTAGGGTTTTGAAAACAACAAAGAGGTGAAAAACAGCGAGAGAGAGGGTGCAGCCACCACCTCCTCCTATTTATAGTGGAGGCCTAGAACTCTCTAGGGTTTGACTTAATTGGGCTCCCGTTAAGGCCCACTAACAAACGGGTCACACACGCACGCTTCGCGAAGCGCCGTCTTTAACCTTTTGACCTAAACCGCTTCACCATACGCCATGGATTCGCCAATAGGTCACCCTTGTCCATCTTGTGTCACGCTTGAGTCCATTGACTCACCCGCATCGTCGATCGCTCGACCTCAACTCTCCAAGTCTAGTCCCGATCCTCCTCGCTGACCGTCGTTGACCACCAAGCAACCCGCACAACCATAGACAAGCAAACACGAATTTGGGAACAAGTTCTTCACAACTTGACCCATGTTAGTCAAAACATGCATCATGCAAACCATATGCCACGATACTAATGACTTTGACCTAACAAAACAACATCGCCACGGTTGGTCGACGTTCAAGTAGAAACCGGTCCGACCACTCCATGTGAGCTCATCGGACCGCCCTCCGCCGGTCGGACCGCTCATTGTGAGCGGTCGGACCGCCACTGTGGACTTAGCCAAATTCATGCCCCAAATTCAAACCTTCGAAACTTAAATCGAATAGAACTTCTTCTGGAGACTCCAAAATCATGAGACCAAGTGCATTGGAATCCCCTCACTTGCCTACAACACCTATTTTTGGCCCAAACGCGATTCAACGATTTTAGTCATCGCCGGTCCGATCACGCACATGGCCGGTCCGATCGATTTGGGACCGATCGGACCGCCATGCTATGGCGGTCGGACCGCCATGTATCGAGAATGCATGAAGCTTTGTCGAAAACTCGTGAAACGACAAACCGTAAACACCATTGCCAATTATCACATCATCCTAAGATCTGGAGCATATCCCCATGATATCCACAATCTCCCCCTTGATGAACACATTGGCAATTATCCAGAAAATGTAAATAAGAGGTTTGAAAACGAGTTTACTCGCAGTTTTCGCACAAAGGCACAACTTGGTCCATAAGCAAGAGAAAGCAATGTAAATGACCAAGCTGGCATCAGAATAGTATAGGCATGTGAGATAAGGCAAAAGAAAATATAAAAACTTTGATTTCCAGAAAAGAGTCAAAATTCTCACATGAGGTCCATATGAAAGAACAATTGTTCAATTGACCTATGATCATTGTGAGGATAAATGAATGCAATTCAAGTTCAGAATATTCAATAAGACAATAAGAATGCAACTCAAGAACTCCCCCTCACTATGATCCTCAAATTTCAAAAACTTTCAAATTTTCCAACTTTCTCCCCTTTATATAATCTTCTCCCCAACATTGAAATATCTTCTCCCCCAACATTGAAATATCTTCTCCCCCTTTGACAATGGAGTCATCAAGGAATCACGCCTTCCTCTCATCCAGAGATAACAAGTGCAGAATGGAGAAAGAAGCAAAAAGAGGAAGTATGCATGAAGTGCAATGAAGTGGCTTTATTTTTGTATTTTTCAATTTTTGATTACAAGAAGCTTTGGAGATTACCCAAAAGAGCTAGCCAGTATTTCTAATATTGCACAAATGACATATCAAGCCTGACAACGCTAGCAAGATCATGGTAAGACATGTATATCAAGGCTAAGCACACAAGCTCAAAAGTAAAGCAGTAGATTTGATCAATTTAAGCAACGCTTCAAATTCAGCAAGTTCATCAACAGGGATCCTAAAGTGAAACTGGCCATGTCAAAATGTCAAAGTGAGATCAAAAATCTAACAAAAACCACATTAAGAGTCAATCGGGTCCTGTATTGAATCATTTTGCTCAATATTTTGTAAAAGCCCATTTGTCAATATTTTTCTCATATGCATTGAATATTGAAGTTGACTAATGATCTAACTTAATGACAAGATCCTGGACTAGGAGCCATCCACAAACTCATCCTAAGCTTCGACCAGAAGTTGATTAAAGGTATATCTTAGTAAAGAAGATCCTGGACTAGGAGCCATCCACAAACTCTTTCTAAGCTTCTACCAGGGCGACAAATCTTGAGGTTCATGTCATTTCTGACAAGTAGTCCCCATGAGATCGTCTGGTTCATCAAACTATCTCCAAGTTCATGTCATTTGACAAGCAGTCTCGTAAGAATAGTTTGGCACAATTTAAGCATAAGACAATCTTGATTTTTTTTACATGAGCAGTTTTAGAATCTCAAGAACACAAAAGCTCAAGTAATGGTCAATTTTAGATCAAAGAGCTAACAAAGCAATTCTGACAGGGCCAATATCACAAAAGGAGCACTAATTGCGCAACTCGCTAAAACATCCAAATTGCAATTTTTAGTTTGAGTTGTTTTAAGGTTCTAGCTCATATAGCAAAGACTTAGCTACACATGTAAAAGCATGATAATTCTAGCAAGTCAAAGAACTAGACATGACATTGAGCAAGGCCTCCCTCTGGGCTCCGCACCGGCGGCTGCGACCACCGTCCACCGACTAGGCGAGATGAGGCAAATTGTGAGCCACAAGAGGCGAGAGGGAGAAGAACAGATGCGGACTCCTCGACCATGTGACGTGATGCAATCATGTGAGACATGACTGGGAGTGACGTATGAGAATGCTAGTGTTGGGTTATTGGCTTTGTGTGTGAATGCATGCGACTTCTATTGGGATATGCTGACTGCTTGTGTCAACTGGGTCACACTACTTTGTCGCCCATTCGTCCTGGCCCAGCCGCGGTCAATGGGAGTATAGCAGCTAGACTGCAAGATGTTGGAGATTAGGTTGAACTGCGGTGCAAAACTTCTAGGCTAAGGGTGCATGTATGGTATATATGAGTTAATCCATACTAAATGTTTTTTGAATCCGGTGTCCTGTGACATTGGGTGAGTCGATCGAGACATTAGGTGGGCCCGATCGGGCTCCGCCCCTGACTAGCTCTTATTCTTATGTTACTTTGTATTGGCAGTTGCTCCAAGACTAGCTCTTATTCTTACCGTATCTCGCTGCTTGAATGTCCATTTTTGGCGGTGTGATCTCCGTATGTTGATTGCATCAGGAGACATCTTGTTAGGTATGATCTCCATACGTCGATCGGAAGAAGAAGAAGAACATTGCTGAAACAGTGCGCATATGTAGTTACAGGAAATTTGAAAAAGAAAACAATCCGTTAGATTTGATAGGACACTCTTCACAAGGCTGCTTTAACTTGTAATTTTGATTAATTGCTGGATTAATTCGAGCTTCTGTTAATAACAATGAGACAAAGCTCAAGTTTACGCTGCCAAAATCAACGTTGCTTCTGTCGTGCTCATCTTCTGCCCTTGTGATCACTCATTCATCTATCTAATTTGTAATCAAGAACAGGGAGGAGATTAATCGAAAGACGAAGCGAGAAGATTCCAAAAAGAGTTAGCAGCGTCTTGGATCACTCGATGGCGGCGATGTCTGCCTTGATCATCTTCATCACCTCCGGCGCCGCGTGACCGTAACCAAGGCGGCCGCTTCCCCCTCCCCGCCGCGCGCCAGCGTCGCCGCCAGGACCTCCACCCCCCGCGCGGAGAAGAAGACCGCCTCCCGGGACGACACCTCTGCCCCTCCCGCTCCGCCCCGCACCGCCCTGTACGCCTCCAGCACGGCGACCGTATCCTCCAGCACCTTCACGTGCTCCACCTCCGCACCCACGATGTCCGTCCGGGTTGCCTGCCATTGCCAAGAACCGCCGAAACAAGATCAGAACCATCCCGCGCATGGCATTGCCATCGCCAAGAACCGACAAGATGTCGAACAGGCAAGAACACGAACCCGGGAGGGGAGGTCAGGGAGCAGCGCGGCGAGCTCGGCGTAGAGCGCGGGCAAGGCCCGCCAGGCAGCACTCCGACGGTCCACCGCGGCCTCCTCCTTCGCCCCCGGCGAGCCCGCGGTGGCCAGCGACAGGCCCAGTCGACGTCCTCCAGCCATAAGCTGATTGATTCTGCTATCTGCAACAGGTGCTTGTGCTTGACTACTTGCCCTGTGTACTTGTGTGTCTGAGTGTGGTGGTGTGGAGAAGTGACATTGCCATGTGAGGAAACTGCAGCTGCTGCTCAGTGCAGAGAGAGAGGTGTTGAGCTTTGGGTCGGTGGTGTGTAAACCAGAATTGGAAGCTGCAACTGGGCTGCTCATGGCAGTGGCCACTGGCCAGAGGGGAGAGACCAAAAGAAATTTCTACTTGGGGAAAGAGGCCAGCAGGGTCTTCACAAGAGACAAGACCACAAGCTCTATTTGCAGTTTGCTTTCCTCTTTTTTTTCCTCTTGAAAGGTTGGCATTCAGATTGAGAGCCTAGTACAAGGATTTGTTGTTCTCAATTTCATCTTCACCTCTCTGTTATCTTTGCATTAGATTAATTCCTCACCTCTGAAGCAAAATAGAATAGCTCCTTGGATTACTTGAGGGTCATCTGGAATTGATGTATTATCAATCAGTGGTATCTACTCTACTCTCTAGTGGTTTTGATGAAGATTTTTTGCTACAAGAGCCAAGAGCATCCAAGGGATTCGATTTTCTGAACCCTGCTTGTCAGGTTCGGATGAACTGGTACTGCTCAGTGCTGAAAGATCAGAAGGGAGTAGCTAGCTTTTGCTTTTTGGTATGTAGGTGGTGTCTGATTGGAAATGAGCACTGGGATTTGTCATCCCTGTGAATGTTTGGTCTCATGATCATTAGTGCCAAGTGTAGTAAATGTAAGGGCCATTTAGTATTTTCCCATTTTAAAAAAGAAAAGAAATGGTGAAGCCCACCTGTCATGGGGGGAAAGAAGGGGATAAGGTTTTGAGACACAGTCTCAACACCAAATAGGCGAGGGGATGGTTTTCCCGATTGTGAGCTGCGGCCTTTGCGCGTTGGGGGTGATTTTTTTCGCCGGCCGTTGGTGGCACCGTGCGCTAGCTCCTACTCTTCCTTTTTCATCTTAAGAAGCCCCCTCCAAAAAAAAAAATTGTGACCTCTTCCCCTCCTCTCTTGGTTCCTCTTCCCCGATTTGGTTTCAGTTCTTGAGTTTTTGAGATCCGCTGCGCTGCCGTGTTTTGATACAACGTCGTCAACGGTGAGGACTGGATTTCCCTTTCTCTTGCGCATTTTGGTTTTCCCTCTTGCCTCTTCTCTATAGAGGTGCAGTGAGGGTTGATCTTGCGCTAATTGGAAGTGAGAACCAGTTGTCTTTGGCTTGACCTTGAGTGGAAGAAGCCATTCAGTTTGGTAATCGGTGCTCGTTTGGTGCTCTCGACTGGTGCATTTGGACTGTGATTCTTGTGCGGCATCCCCATACCTCGTCTTCGCATACTGGTGTGTCCCCGGTTTGTGAAGTTAGTGTTGTATCTCCGTCAACCTCATATGATTTTCGCGGCAGAGCAAGGCGATTGGTTTTCCAAGTCAGCGTGTTTCGTGTGTCTTGCTCGATTCTACTCGGTGGCTTTGAGTGTCATCCGCATCGTGAGTATCGTTGATTTTAATTTTTTGCATTAATGAGTATTGTGTGTTGTGCTAGTTAAATTACATTTTGTAGTGTTGTAGCAAAAAGACTAGACATTGAGTACATAGTACCCTTTTGTAAGATCGAGGTGGCCGACTAGAGGGGGGTGAATAGACGGTTTTAAAATCTTTAGTGCTAAAACCAATATATAATGCAGAAGCTAATAATAAATTGGTTTTGCACAAATAAAACCTAAATCAACTAGGCTTTCCTAACTGCACTAACAATATGAATACAATACAATGAGAGCAATCATACAAAGATATATAAGCAATTAAAGCATGTAATGTAAATTGCTCAAAGTAAAGCACAATACAAAACAAGATGACCCGATGATGTTTTACCGTGGTGTTCGAAGACTTGCCGGTCTCCCCTAATCCACGTTGAGGTAAGCCCAACCACGTTGGACCGGCTCCACTAATTAAGCCAACACCTCCGAGGTAAGTCCAAACACTTGGACCGGTTCCAACACGAACCAACACCTCGCTCCACTAGGGTTGCTCTTCCTCCACTCCAGAGTTGGCGAGCACCAAACCACTCACAACCACACCGGGTCTTCTCACAAGCTTCTTTGAGAAGATCACCGGGCACGACGCCTCCACGCCGTCTAGGTGTCGGCAAACACCAAGAGAAACAAATCTCAACTCTCACTTGAACTAATCAAGTGCCAACGCTCAAGTGGATACACAATCCACTACATAAGGCAACACATGCACTTAGGGTTTGCTCTTCAAGCTCACTAGGTGCAACACATGCACATATGAGGTGAGAGAACTTGCTCTTAGTTCAAGGGAATGAATAACCACAACAACAACAACAGCAACCCTTCCCCAACCGGCTAATGTGGGTATTTATAGCCCACACACAAAAACTAGCCGTTGGAGGCAAAGTTGCTGAAAAAATCAAGAAAATTGGAAGTTCCGTCGTGTATCGGCTGGAACTACCGCACCTCCATCGATAGCACAGTAACGGCTATATCAGACAAGAAACTAGCTGTTGGAATTTTAGTGCGGAACTACCGCCAACTAATTTCCGGTTCGTCCGATAATCGAAAGTTCCGCTCATATCATGGCGGAACTACCGCGCTTGCGAAAAAATGGCTAAGTCCCAAAAATGGTACTCTCTGGAAAAAAACATTCTGCAAGAAAATCAGCGCTACTGATAATCGGAAGTTCCGCTCATATCATGACGGAACTACCGCACTTCCAGAAATTTGGCTAAGTCCCAAAAAGGGTGCTTTCTGGAAAAAAACGTATCGCCGGATTTCGGTTCATCCGGACCGCGGTAGTTCCACTCTCAACATACCGGTACTACCGCACTGCGGTAGTTCCGCAGTTATAATACCGGAACTACCAATCTTCCTGAGAAAACAACAATGGCTTCACAAATAATCTCAATTGCAAAACACATTTGCCAATTGATGAGCCATACCAACAAGGATCACATGCAAGATTCCTAACAAGTTGCAAAACACATTTGCCAACTTTTATGATCATACCATAAGGAATAAAGTACATGGACTTACACAATTTACAAAACACATTTGCAAACTTAAGTCACATGCTACAAGAAATCAAACATGGGCTCAACTATTTGCAAAACACATTCGCAAATAACAGCAGCATGCCACAAGGCTAAGGTGCATGGACTTCAACCATTTGCAAGACACATTTGCAAACTATAGTTCCATACCACAAGGATTAAATGCATAAGCATCAATCATTTGCAAAACACATTCGCAAATAATAGCTCCATGCATAGATGAGCTAGAGCAAACACAATGAGCTATCAACACATGACTAACTCATGCTACTAGTCAAGACCCCTCTTAATAGTACGATAATCCTATACTAGCAGCCCGGTCTTCCAACCAAACATCAAAACCGGTAAAAGACTAGGAACACATCCTTAGCCCTAGCTAGTCATACCTTTGCCTTGCATCTTCTTGAAGTTTGATGACGCACATCAACACTTCAAGTCCGGGTCCTTGACTTTGACAATCATCAACACATGATGATCTCCTTTTTCTTTAAGTTCTTCTCTTGATCATGCATTAGCTTATGATGCATTCTTCACTTCGGGATCATCATCAACACATGATGATTTCTTCATCCCGAGTCTTGACATGTATCAACACATGATGCATTCCTTCACTTGACCTCCATCAACACATGATGGGTCTTCTCTTGACTTGATGTGCATCAACACATGATGCATCATTTCGCTTGAATCTTGACTTGATAATCAACTCATGATCATCTCAAGTCTTCATCACCTTGGAACATAACCTATTCATCAAACTCATGAAAAATGTTAGTTCCACAATATGATTATCATTAATTACCACACCATACCATTAACTTATAATGGTGGGGACAAGATATTTCTATCTTTCCCTCTTTAGTAATTGATGATAACCACTTCAATTGCAAATTAAAAAGAATGTTGATAATGTAACAATATGAGTATATGTGAACTACACAAGTTTATATATACTCAAACATGAGTATGCGAGAACTACACAAGTTTTACATACTCAAAACATGAGTACACGAGAACTACACAAGTTCTATACACTCAAAACATGAATATACAAGACTACACAAGTTTTATATATTCGAAGCATGAGTATACAAGAACTACACAAGTTCTATATACTCAAAACATGAGTATACCAAAACAACACAAGTTTTGTATACTCAATCGGATATGTTTCAAAGTAAAGATCCCAAACATATGTGGAAGACGGAATATGGATCAATACTAATGAAACCAAAAAATATAGAATGTGCTCCCCCTAAATGTGTACATACACAAATGTGTAAATAGAAACATATGCACATATTCAAGATATACTTATGGTGGAGTTCAACCTATATTTTGGATCCGGAGAATGCAACATTATATAAGAGTGTAAGTCGAATGCATACCTCGTTGAATTTCACCTTTATATCCAAATAAGACTACACACTAGATATAGCAATAGAAATGTTAGTCTCATAATTAGATTTGTCATTAATCACCAAAATACTCCATTAACTCATAATAGCGGGTCTAGATCCTTCACCTTTGTCTTGAGAGAAGACCGAAGGGAGGGAACTAGGACCGAAGGTGTGTTCATGTTGTATTGAGTGTATGAATGAGAGAAAATGAGGAGCCCCCCACATGCCATTGGGGCATTATTTATAGAGGGTAAGAAGGGACATTTACCTTCCTACCCTCACAATGTACAGAGAGAGAGGGGGCGTTTAGGTACACTTACCTAAATACACTGTAGAGACTTGGTCTATATATGCACAGTACCCCTGACGGTACACTAGTATTCCTGGCGACCCTAGGGTGTAGGGCACCCCTTGGTGCTCTGCTACGACATGTAGTTTGTCTAGCACTGGGAGACTTTGCAAGTAATGATTGTGGGATCGGTTTAATGCTCAATGAGGAGTTGGGTCATTGTGAGAATTGAATACAAAAATTTGATGTAAATTGGTCTTGAGCTTAAGATTACTTGCTGTCTGTTTATTGTGTCATATATGCTTGTCTGTTCATTGTGATATATATAGTCTCTGTTCTCTGTGACCTTTGTTCAATCTGTGTTCACTGTCATCTTTGAACAGTCTAAGTTCACTATGATTATTAGATCAATCTGCTCAGTGTGGTACCTTTCGGTTATTGTTATAAATTATTATCAATTGATTTCTTAAGTGCTAGAATTAATTACTTTTAGTTCAGTGAATGCAGATTTGATGATGTGCACTAAGTGACTAATTAGACTAGCAAGGTTTTATTTGAGTTCAAGGCCTAATTTATTCCAGAGAATTATTATATTTTATTTGTGATATTATTTTTGACCTAAGTGGCGAGGGGGCCAAGATTTAATCTTAAGCAATCCGACATATAAGAGCAACATACATTATAAATCTGAGCAATATGTTGATTATGTATGTTTTAATGTCTTATCTTTTAAACATGTTATCCGGGTTATTTGGCATGTAAATTTTACAAGCTTTTATGTTTTTTTTTCTGTCATTTAAATGCTGCTTGAAATATGCTTTAATTGTCATAATTAATGCTGGGTTTGATTTTGAATGTTTGTTAAAACCGCTAATTTTACAACACTGAGGATTCGATGGTGTGTGATTTGCGACATCAGTGTTGAGTTTCAGCGAATCCGGGATTAACTAAGAGCTTTTCGGGGTTGTAATTGACGGCATTGAAACAGCTCTTGTTGCAAAAGATGTTCAGTTCCATAGGAAATTATAGCGATTCCTCTGGTTTCAAGGGCCGACTTTCCAAGATTAAGTGGATTGGAAAATAACATTTATGCGTCGCCCTCAAGTGTTCCAGGCCCCAATTGTCAGCCTTGTTGGATGCTATTATTTTATCTTGGCAGAGCCAATTTCCTCTTCCGTTTTTGTTAAGTAATTACAACATATATATATAACGCCATGGCGATCGAAGAAAAGCTGCAAGATCATACGAGGAGTGCGGAGAATTCTCTGAACCTGGCAGAATTACACGAGGAAGGGAACGAATGGACAAACAAACGAGAGTTCACCTTCATTGTCAATCAAGAAGAAGAATATCAGGAACGTGCAACCATGCATGCAGCTACCTACGTGTGCGTCTCAATGCTTCTCAGCCTAGAAGAAGGCCCCGCATAGCTCAGGGTTCTCGCAGCCGCACGGGATCGTCAGCCTCGGGCACCCGCAGTACGGCGGCGGCGGCATCGTCGGCGGCGTGAGCAATGTGCAACACTGGTTATCTTCTTTTTTCTTGGTCCCTTCTTCAGCATCATTCTTCTTCTTCTCTTCTGCTTCCTTCTTTTCTCTTCTACTGGAGGATCGTTTGTAATTTGCATGGTTTGATCGGGCCTTCTCGGCGGGGAACCGGGGGGACTCGGACGCCTCGGGGTGGTGGCCGTCGGAGCCGGCGGCCTGAGGCGAACGGGGACGTGCCTGGTGTAGACGGAGGCGGAGACGGAGACGGTCGCGGCGAGGGAGAAGGCTGACGACAGGCGGACCTGCCCGCAGAACCTGCCGGCTTGGCCGCAGAGGCTGCTGCGCTGCCGCCGAGATCCGCCGCCCCGGGGCGGACCGCAGGAGGTGATGTCGTCGACGGCGAGTAGCAGCGCGGCCGACGACGCCGTGAGCGCCAGCACGAGCTTGTCGATGAGCTCGACGGCCTTGGCCGCCTTTCCCTTCCCCACCACCTCCAGGTAGATCGCCACGCCCTGCAGCACCGCCGACAGCAGCTCGGCCAGCGCCGAGTACCTGAGCCACCACGCGCGCGTCGAGGGTCGTGCTTAGCTACCTTCACAAGCGAAAGCATGGAGAAGATATATACCAACACAGCTTACTTGAACGAGTTGTAGTCGCTGTAGGAGACGGTGCCGGCGCCGGCGGGGCAGCCGCCGCCGCCGCCGCCGCCGCCGCCGACGCTGTGGATGCACTGCGTGGAGGCGACCGTCATGATCCCCGACGCCAGCGACAGCCCCACCGTCGCGATGCGGAACACGAGGCTCGCCGCCTCCGACGCGCCCGGCTTGCCGGAGTCGCCTCCGCCGCGGCCCATGACGGATCAACAACTCCAGTCAACGTTGCTGTCCCTCGCAAAATCATATTGTCGTGTTTTGTAGTTGACTAGCACCCATCGTTAATTAACTCTACAAATACAAATATAACATGGCGACGGTCCAGCTCCTCTTCACTTATTCTGTGTGCATCTGAACATGCCATGATGGTTGGGTTAGTGGCTGCTGACAACTTGGCCAAGGGCGACCTGCAAGACAAGTTGCAGAATGGAATGGAGCACTGCATGCATTCTGTTGACTTTCAATACAGGCAGATCAAGTGGTACTGGTGCACACTCACGTGATGCAGTGCTACATTTCAATACAGTCAGATCAAGTGCCCAGGGTTATTTTCATCTACTGCTGAAAATCGTCTGTGGGGCACCAGCAGTTTAACAAACCTGTTTGTGCAACAGACGAGCCATGACTATGAAAATCCGAGTGTTTTTGTGCTTCTCAGAACTATTACATTCAAACATCTTGCCTCACTTGAGAAATCGCAAGCCCGTGGTATCAATGCAACGGGGGAATTCGGAAGGAGCTGATCCAATCCAGTAACACATTGCCAAGATATGTACGCTAAAGCAACAGCAATCAGTTCAAACGAACATATCACCGCACCGCACTGAACTACAAAATTTGTTTACATGCATCAGCCTCAGCAATGCACCGTCATTTACTTGTTTGAGCTTTCTAGCGCAGTCTCCAAGAGTTGCTCGATCCTGTATTTCATCACAGGCTGGCCGGATCTCGTCTTCTTGAACATCTTCTCCCTCAAATCCTTCCGCTTCGCTTCGGACTTCTCCCGCTCCTCCTTCTTCGCCTGCATTATTGCGTTCCGCTCCTTCTTTGCCTTCTCATCCTCAGCACGTTTTTTCTCGTACACTTCTTTCAAGCTTTGTGCAGTTCGCTTCTTATTCGTAATATGTGGCTTTGGCGCATCCTTTGCATCATGACTTCCTTCCTGTAAATTTAAATTACATTAAGACATGGCAATTTTCTGTCCACTATGTAGATTAACAAGTTACATGTAATAGTAAGTTTGAGCTATGGCCTTCTAAAAGGATCCTACTGATAAAAGAACTGTGCAAAATTTAAGCGTCAAAAGCAAACAAATGTAGAAGTCCATACAACTTCAGCCCCAAAATATCCACTTTGGTTGAACTTGCTATCACTGGCAGGTGGCAGCAGTCTTAATATCAAAGAGAATTACCTCTGGGATTGGAAATTGTGGAGGGTTGTTTGAATGATTTTGTTGCTTCCTTGACCTTTTGTACTTGCTAATCAATTTAGCATTCCTGTAGAACTCTTTCTGCTTCTCTGCAGATGAAAGCAATGGTTAATACCATAGCACTCCATGATAACTTCTAGCATTATTGCACTTGAAACCAAATGACAAAAGTGGCAGTACATGTCATAGAGACTATCGATACAAGATTGATGGACAACTTTTTGAAAACAAGTCAAACATTTACATGACAAGTTTATCTCTAAACTCCACTCCTCTATTAAGCATCAGTATCACCACAAGCATGCAGATAAACATGTTTAAGCAGGCTACATGCTTTGCATTATTAGCTGATGCAGATTTTCCAACAACAACAAATTCTTAAAACAACAGGATTTACTCCTAAGACCAACACAACAACCTAACACAGTGATCCACAAGTTAACTAACGGAAACAACAAAGCCATGAACAAGCACACGAGGTATTTGTCAGCTAATCTGCACTCCAAATTACCCCAAATCCCCAGGCATTTGACCACCAACAAGACAAAATCCTGTCCTATAATCCAAAAGAGGAGACAATTTTACTCAATATTAGACCACAAGAAACGAGCTGGAAAGTAAGATCCCGCATCAAAGGCAGGAAACTACTAGCACTCACTGATGAGCGCCGGGTTGTAGCCGGTGCTCCTGGACTTGGCGTTGGCGAAGGCGGCCAGGGAGAGGCCCCCGCCGCCGCCCCCCAGCCGCTGCTCGTTCCGCCTCCTCCCGCTCCACCTCCCCTTCCCCTTCCCCTTCTTGAACCCTCCCCCGCTTCCGCCCGCCGCCGCGCCGTCGCGTGGTGGTGACCGCTTCATGGCGATGGGGGCGGTGGTGGCGTGTGTCCCGTGTGCAAGAACAGCGAAACCCTAGGCCCTGGTGATGTTTCCACCGGTTTCCATGTTTTTCTTGGGCCAAAGCAAAATAGGCTCCCCGGCCATGATTAGGGCCGAAGCCCAAAAGGCCCGAATTTGTTCATATTTTCTGTATTTTCTAAAGAAAATATTAGTTCCTAATATTTCTCTACTGAAATATATTTTAGGTCTACTCTAGCAAATCGGGTTGACGTTTAGCCTACTCCATGATCACGGCTATGTCTTTGTGCTCGGACAAGCTCTAACCCAACTGGCGTTGCGCTTTCGACGCCGTGCTTGATCTACACCGCGCCCTCAGTTCCGTTGACGCGCTTGGTCAAGCTTCATTACAACCTACGTCATAATTTTGTAGTAAATTTAATTTGTGTTGGTAGGAGGTATGGTAATTTTTTTGTCAAAGATTTTTTTGGGAAGGTGGGAAGGACAAATGAAAGTACCACCGTCGCTACCTCTAATACTCATAGCAGTAGTATATAATTTTTTTTTTCTAGATGCCTCTCCTTTGCTGAGGAACTTTGATCGGCAAACATACATCACACAACTTCTCATGAAAACTTTTTGTGAATGGTTATTTGAGCTTTTTCTAAATTTTACAAGTGCTAGTTTGTGATTGTTATGCTATGGAATTTTTTTAATTCAAGTACATTTACCGGTAGTCCTAAGATTTCTCTCTAAGCCGTATGTAAAGAAACCCAAACTGTTTACTTTAGAGGACCAAAATGCAACAGAAACAAAATCCCCAAGGGCTCGACCGCTAAAATCCCCAGCCTTCTTCTCCGTCTCCCTCCCAGTCCCACTCCCCTTCTCCCTCCAGATCTCGCTTCTCCATGGACCTCCTCGACGCGGGCCACCGCCCCTCGACGGAACCCTCCGCCGACATGGCCGGCGCCTCTGTGCTCCCCCTCGCCGGCACCGCCTACCAGCCCTACGTATCCGAGCTCCTCTCCTTCTCCATCGAGCGCCTCCACAAGGTACTGCTTGCGACGCACCCCCGAATCCTCACCCTGATTGATTGGTGGTGATGGTGGTTTCGTGATGCGGTGGCGCAGGAACCGGAGCTGCTGCGGGTGGACGCGGAGCGGGTGCAGCGGCAGATGCAGGAGGTGGCAGTGGAGAACTACGGCGCCTTCATCGCCGCCTCCGAGGCGCTCTCCTTCGTGCGCGCGCAGCTCGAGGGGTTCGACAAGCACCTCGTGGCACTGGTAATGCTGCTGATTCCAGCTCTTAGCAACCCTTTTTTTGGCGCCCCTTTGCATCAAAGTTTGTCAATTGCCGCTGTATCTGGAGTAGTAACTAGATCTCAGTCTGTTGCGTGGAAAATGTGAGGCGGAGTGATCGGATGAATGTTACAACTTGACGTGCAAATGTGAGTTGGAGTGATCACACTATGTTGCTTTATCTGCTAGTTAGTGGATCTTGCTCGCGGTGATGTTGCGCTCAGAAATGTAAGTTGTACTTGTGTGTTTAACTGTTCATCAGGAAATGTGATTTTATTGTGGCTTGCGAGTTGTGAGTATGTGTTATTTGAGAGGCTTGATGGGATGATCCAAGGCTGGCCCTGGTTAATTCCTTAGCTTGTTAGTTTTGAGTCAGCGCCAATTATGGGTCTTGTTCATTACGTTTAATGTGTTGACCGATGGGAAATACATGGGGTGAGGCACTGCCATTCGATGGACTTTTGGGTGCTGTATCGGGTAGGAACTACCCTTAAAATAGGATTATACGAACTTATGATCTTGACTGTCTGATCGGCATGAGAATCTGTCATGACCATTGTATCAGTATCTTGGGACACTAACCCTGCTAGCTTCTCTAGGGGCACTTGAACTGCTAGTTTCCGAAGGGACGCTGTCAACGTTTGTTTCCCAGGAAAATGGAAAAGGACCCTTGCTCACGACATCAAAGGGTTCATATCGGAGTTCCTATTCTCTCAATTTAAGGAAACTTCCTATTTGATACATTCCTTTACCACTTTTGTGAAATTTCCCAAGCTCTGGACTTTTATTCGGAGTCGGTGCTATATAGTTTTTTTAGTTAGTGAGGTTGTACTACAACTTATTGGCCTAACCAGCTAGCTTTAGAAGCATGGTTCTTTCTTACTGGCATCCAAGCTGTGTCCTTTTTTACGTTGCCTCAGCTTCCAGAATTTAGCTAACATTTAAAGCACTTTTTGCATTGCCATGATTGTTTGAGTTGCTCAGAGATATGAGGTACCTCAATGTGTCAAGATTGGGTTTGTTACATCCAAAAATAACTGAAGTCGTTGCACCACTGCATGGCCAATTTTATGCTGTTGAGCTAGTTGGTTCATACTTCATAGTAATTCCTGCAAGTCCCACAGATTAATTTCTTAGGAGCATTTCGAAAAAATAACTTAAACATCAGCTGTAGCCTGTAGGTAACTGGTAGATCTCTTTTGTTACGTTCTACTTGTAGTGTTAGACATCAAACTACTGTATATACTTGCTGCCTGTTAATTACTATTCAAAAAGACATTTAAAGACCAATTGTTGGTACAGGTAGATCTCACCTATTGACGTAAGAGGTTTTTCTATTTTTTCGTTGATCATTCATAACATTTTGCGTACAGCTTACTGCCTTTTTAGAACTGCATGGAAATGTATCACTTATTGTCTTCTCATTAGTTCAGTTGACACCAATTCCAAACACCAACAATTAGCTTGAGGTGTTCTTTTGGCCACAAATGTTGGCCTGCTTTCTTGTGCGTGCATTAGTTGAAAATTTTGACCGGCTCCTATAAACCGTATATTCAAATCTTCCTCCTTAAATTGTTTACTACTTTGGCCCTGTTTGGTAGAGCTCCAGATCCTGCTCCTGATTATCTGATAATCCACTTCTCTGAGAATCTGAAGTTGTTTCAGGAAAGCGTTTTGCTGGTAGGTTGGCTCCAAAAACCATATGAGAGAGGATTAGAGGCAAATAGACCATGCTACTCCTGATTGTAATACTTCAATTGTATTTGTGTCTTACTCCTTTGTATTTATACACAAATTATTGACTAACAAAAGACTTTCATATCTTATAAGTGTTCAAACGATAATTGAGTGCTATTACATACAAGTATTCAACGGATAAATGAGTGGTAACAAAAGAACGCAAAATATCACAAGTAGTGTGTCCATCATCCAGATTGAGCAATTGCTTGGACATGTCAAGTTAATATAGCTGACCATCAAATTCGATTAAGAAAAAGCAGTACATAGGTCATAAGTACACACAACAATAAACTGAAATTTGTGCTTGCAGTTTTGCACTCAACAAATCTGACGCTGAAATTTGCATTCAACAATCAATGAAATTTGTGTTTGCATTCAACAAATCTGACACTGAAAGCGTTCAACAATCACTGAAATTTGCACATGCAGATTGAGAAATTGCTTGGACATGCCAAGTTAATACAGCTGACCATCAAATTCGATTAAGAAAAAGCAGCACAAAGGTGATAAGTAGATACAACAATAAACTGAAATTTGTGTTTGCACTCAAGAAATCTGACACTGAAATTTGCATTCAACAATCAATGAAATTTGTGTTTGCATTCAACAAATCTGACACTGAAAGCATTCAACAATCATTGAAATTTGCACGCGCAGTCGCTACAGAAACAAATTCAGTCATCTGACCACTAGCCAAAAGCAGTTTTACACCAAAGATTCACTTCAACTGTGCACACATAAATCCGTTTGAAAATTCCAGTTCTGAAACGGGCAAGCTTCACGAATCCAACCAACATGAACCTGTGCATTGGACTGCTCCGTGTCAAGTTCTTGCATTTTCTCCGATTTCTGCTACCAAAATTGAAAACATGGAAGTGACAAAATGCATTACGTTATCAGAAAAACACGTCTTTGATGAGGGGACAGGGGCGGCGGTGGCTTGTGAGCCATTGCTTTGGATGGAGGTGACTTGGAAGGGTGTGACGGTGATGTGGATGGAGTCGGTGCGGTGCGGCACTGGGGAGGTGCAGCGTGGAGAGGAGGAAAGAGGAACTAAGGAAGACCGGCGCCGCACGGAGATGAGTAGTCGCTGCCGCTCGGAGAGGTGGTCGCTGTGATGGAGGACCAAAAGATGTGACGCCGGATGGGGGCAGCGCCGCCGAGTGTGGAGGGGCTATGCGGTGCTGGAGCTAGCGCCTCGGAGGGTGGGGGCATGAAACGGCGCCGCCTAGGGCTTGGACGACGCAAATCGCCTCAGGTTCCAACCACGCAGATGGGGAGCGCGTGTAGCTAAGGGGTACGCCTAGGCCTCGCGGTGGGAGGGATGAGGGGGTATGTCAGTGGCATTTGCGGGTAATTACAGGCAAATTCCAGGGATATTTTTGTTTCTAGAAGGTTGGCTTCCCACGAGAATCCACGGGAAGGTTGATCCTCATTACCAGTTCATTTTCGAGATACCTCCTCACGAGAAGCAGAATTGGGTGTTTGGTACAGCTCTACAAGATCCAAATGAGAAGTTAGGAGTAGAAGCTGTACCAAAGAGGCCCTTTATATGCTTCACATGTCGATGATCTCAGTGCTAGCTGTATGACCAAAAATATGTTCATACACACTGCTGCATAAAAAATAGAAATTTCTATGTTGTAGTCCACATATGGATTTGCTGGATGTTACGCATCAACTTCTGAAAACCACGGCCATCTGTTTATCTGCTGAAACAATGTTCCTCACTAATAATGGAAATTACACAAGTGCTGTTCATTTCAAACTATGAAGTATCGACAGTGGAAGGTGAATTTAATTACATGTTCCCTGTTATGCAGCTTTTGCTTCTTTCCAGTGATGTTATATTCTTATATGATTCGGGCCATGTTGGAAGCATGACATGAAAATGTTTTGACCATTGTTTATTCACTTATTGTAGATAGAAGAGATACCAAATTTAACATCTGGTTGCACTGAGTTTGTCGAGTCGGCGCAGCAAATTTTGGAAGAGAGGAAGCTCAATCAAACATTACTAGCCAACCATAGTACCTTGCTTGACCTGCTTGAAATCCCACAACTGATGGACACGTATGTGACATTTTTCTTAGCATTTCCCAAGGATCTTTACTTCGTATTTGAGTTGTCTGATGTTGTTGATATATTATTTGGTTCTTGTTTAATTTGTATAGACTATAGATCCATGTTCTTGTTCTGTTCCATTACCATGTAATTTCAGGTCTTGACACGTTGTATCATTGATGAATCTTACATAACAATTAACAAGCTACTGCTCACAGATGCATACGAAATGGGAACTATGATGAGGCACTTGATCTAGAAGCTTTTGTTAGTAAAATCTCAAAGTTGCACCCTGAGTAAGCCATGTAACAAAATACTTATTGTGGCCCATTTCATTGGCTATTATTTTAACCATTTGCTATTTCAATTGCAGTTTACCTGTTATCCAAGGATTAGCTGCTGAAGTCAAGAAGACAATACAATCACTAATTTCACAGCTTCTGCAGAAACTCCGATCAAATATTCAGGTGATGATGCTGGTTTACTTTTTTTTAATTACCACCATTTTCATATTTGACATTGGCCCCGGTTGTACTGTGCAAATTGACGTTATACACATTGTATTTTGTATATACCTGATTTCATTGTTATGTTCAATATTTTCATTTCACTCCAAGTTGTTTGATTTGTCTACTCTCTTCAGCATATCTTTATCTAAGTCCAGGACATTTCATTATCTACAGTTACATGAATGCCTCCGTATTGTCGCACATTTGCGCCGGATTGGAGTGTTCAGTGAATCAGAATTGCGCTTACAGGTATTCTGAATTTTGCATGTAATTTGGATAATGATTCTGTTTCAACAGATACTGCTTTCGCGTTCACTTTTAAATTGTATGATTAAATTTTAGTTTATTTAACATGCCTCCAAGTATGTTTAGGTCATAGTGGTGTTCAAGAGTTCTATGAACTAACAACTCGGAAATTTTAGTTGTGATATTGCACTGCTTTCTTTCTCATAACATAGTCAAAATCTTTGATGATACAATTTGAGCATCTCCGCCTCCTAACTATGATATAATTTCTAGTTCTTGAGGTGCAGGGAAGCTTGGCTTTCTGGGATTCTTGATGATCTGGACCAAAGGAATGTGTATGAGTATCTAAAAGGCATGGTGACTTGCCACAGGACGCATCTATTTGATGTTGTCAATCAATATCGAGCGATATTCAACAATGATAAATCCGGAACTGAAGAGAATTATGATGGTGGGCTGCTTTTCAGCTGGGCAATGCACCAAGTTAGCAATCACCTCACCACCCTTCAAGTCATGTTGCCAAATATAACGGAAGGTGGCTCTCTGTCCAACATTGTTGAACAGTGCATGGTAAGCGCCTTCGCTCGATCTTCTATCTGAGTAATAATTCTTGTATACAAGATTTACCACAATTATTTGAATCTTACTGCAAATGTTGATCACTTGTTCATCTTGCAGTATTGTGCAATGGGTCTTGCCTTGGTTGGACTGGATTTCCGTGGACTGCTTCCACCAATATTTGAAAAGTAATTAGTATTTAATTATGGAATTTTATTATTTATGTTGGAAAATGTGTTTGTTATTGCTGATGTTATGTGCTTCTTGCAGTGCGGTTTTAAATTTGTTCTCAAAGAATATGAGTACGGCGGTTGAGAATTTTCAGGTAACACAATTGTGTACAATCTTTATTGGTGTTGATATGCTATTCAGTTCTCGTTTAGGTTGTAGCATCGTAATAACACTTGTAGCATCATAATAACACTGTAATATCTTCTATAATGCTAGGCTGTTTTGGATTCACATCGTTGGGTTCCAATGCCATCTGTTGGCTTTGTAGCAAATGGAGTTGTGGATGAGACTTCCGATGACGTGACTCCACCTTCTGTTTTAATGGAACATCCACCTCTTGCAGTGTTTGTTAATGGTAAGTTTTACTGATCTCACTCTCAGGAATTCACTTCTATTCATCACATGTATTGACTCTAATGTTGCATGTCTTGTAATGTAGGCGTTTCAGCGGCAATGAATGATCTAAGACCATGTGCGCCATTGAGCTTGAAGCATGTTCTTTCTCAGGAGGTGGTGAAGGGATTACAAGCAGTTTCTGACTCCCTAGTTAGATATAACGCCATGCGGATGCTGCGTGGAAATGAGTCCTCTCTTTTCCTTTCACTTTGCCAGGCATTTATTGAGGTTGGTTGAGCTTCCTATGATAAAGCACTACTTTTAAAGTGATTAAAAAAACAACATGTTACCTCTGGGAGAAAAAAAACTGAATGTGTTCAAGGCCTCAAACCCATCAAAATCTAAATTACAGCGAGTGATTTCTCCAGAGGGTGCTCACATCTAAATTTCTCATCTCAGGTCGCATATCCTTATTGCGCTGCATGTTTCGGAAGATGTTACCCCAATGGAGCAGCATTGATCAGAGAGTGCAGGAGCACATTCGATGCTGTCAGCCAGCTATTGACCGTACCTGCAAGGTCTAACAGTTCAGGGATTAGCAGCATCGAACGAAGGCAGTCGGGAGGCATCGAAAGAAAGCAGTCGATTGAAAGTGCTGGTACAACAGCTGCCGACAATGGGCTCCCCACTGATGGACCAGAGCCAGAGGTGAACGATGGTGCTGGAACCACTGCCACACCAGCTCAGGCTGATGCGCAAACTGATCCACCGGCAAACACATAGCTTGAACCTTGTTCATTGAACCTGTTCGTCCAGGCCTGGCTATCTTGAACCAGCGAGGGTACAGCGCTTCGAAATTATGGCTGTCGAGAATTCCGTCATTATTTTTTTGCTCCCGGTCTTACAGTGTATACAAGAATCTCATGTCTGGATGCTGGATATTTATTTGTACAATACACCATTAAACTTTTTAGTTCACCGTTAGCCCATACCTATATGTTGTAGAGTGAAGATTGTTTCGAACTGACAATAAGTTGATAATATGAATCGATTGCACTACATTGTTGACTGCACCTTTTTATTTATTTATGAAGGATCGATATTTGTAAGCCATCCTTTGCTGCTCCCCCCGTGTAAGCCATCCCTGATTACCACCATCATACACGTGTGTGTGTGTTTTTCCCCATCATACATGACATAAGTGTTGCTATTCTTTCTTATACCTACCGGACCAGTCGTAGTCTGACTGATTCTACACCCGTTTTGCAAACTTACCTGTCATTAAGGTAAGTGCTATAGCTAGGGATGGCAATCTTACCCGATTACTTGTATATCCGTAAGCAAAAACTCTAATAGAGATGGGTATGTTCTTCGTTTATTGCCCACGGGTGTGTTTATGGAGGCAAACTCTGTCCGATAGGTAAACGGGCATGGGTACGTGGGAGCTCCACCCGTGCCTGTTCCACCCGATTACCCGCCATATCCTACTAACAGGTGGGCCACATTTGAAATACCCTAACCTACCCCTCGCCTCCCCTCCTCGTCTACCAGACCCAAGCATAGTCGTCACTCACCTCCCCTCCCACATCTCACTCTCTCGGAGTCTCGGTCTCCCTCCTCTCCTCTGCCTCACCTCGCCCATTCCCTCCTCATGCCCCTATCCTCCAGCTCGGTCGCCGCCCCCTCCTCACCGCCCTTGTCCCTCGCCCTCCCGGCCCCTCCCCCCTAACGCCCTACTGAGGCCGCCGCCGCTTACAAGGAAGGAGCCGAAGATGAGGACGGCCACCGTCCGCTACACGGCGACTCCGAAGATGAGGGTGACCACCAATCTCCACGTCGTCGTCAATCCTCAACGTCGCCGCTGTCGGTAGATCGATGCGGCCACCATCAGAATAGGTACATGCCCCTACACTTCTGTAACATCCCAAATCTGGAATTGAGTTTCAAGTGTAAGAAAATCAGGAGGAATTAAAACTTGTCTTGCATCTTGAAACCCCTGGTCATTTTTGTAATTCTTTTAAAAAGAATTGTGGAAGATCAAATTCAAATCCTCATTCGACGCTAATCAAAAACCTCCTTGTCATAGACCTTGTGCCAAACCCTTGGAGATATTTCTCCCGAGTTCTAGGGAGGCTTGGCAACACCTCTGAATTATCTCATGACTTTTAGAAATTATTTGATGATTCTTGGAGGCGAGTCAAAGCTTGGTCAAACCCTAGCTTCCCCTCGTCCAGAATTTCTGGGGGAAAATTCAGTACATTAGAATCTCTGAAAATTTTGTATGAGGTTCCTCCGGTCGTCAGCAAACTCCAGTTAAAATTTTATAATTTTTGGAGCTTGCTTGCTACCTTAAATAATTCCTCAAAAATCAGTTATTCAAATTCAAACCCTAACTGGTTTCGCTATTCCTTGGGTTTGAGTCGGACTGCTCGAGCCACGGGCGCGGTCCATCCACTAATCGTGCCAACTTTCGGCCGTTGGGCGCCAGGGTCGTGAGCCGTTGGATCGGCATCGAACGTTCTTCGACCAGTCGAACGATGGGATCGGCTCAATCCGCTCGATCTAGCTCAGCCGTTCGATTTCAATCCGACGACCAACGAGTCATCTCCTTCCTCTGTCCGTCTGCGTGAGCTCTGCCATGGCGCGCGCGGAGAAAAGATGGCGTGCGATCCACTCTAGGTCCACCTTTAAACGGCTAGCTCTGAGCGCATTAAATGCCTGTCGCGCTCATCCCTCAGAGGGCCATGACTCAACTGCTCCCATTGCTCTCATGGCAGTGTTGACCCGACTGGAAAAATCCGGCCGTTGCTCTCCGCCATTGCTCTATTTAAACACCATTGCTTCGCCCTTAGCTTCCTTTAGCACTTCTGCAACTCCAGCTAGCACTCACCCTCTTGCTTGAGCTGCAGTCCCTCGCACTCTCTTCGACCGACATTGTTGAGTGTGGAGCTTCGGTGGAGGCGGTGCAGCGGGGGTTTTCTTCTTCAAGTCTTCGCCCCCTCTGCTCCCCCTTTACTCTTTGGAGCTTAACTCTCACCCGGTTTGGTTCTCTCTGTGCCCAGGTCACTGTGGCCCAGTGAGGACCTTACCGCAGCCTTTTGGACGCTCGTCTCCGGAGCCACTCCGTGGGTCTCTGGTCGTTCTTCAGCCCAGGTACTTTCGCATTGCCCTATAGGAAAGTAAGTATGTTTTCGTTGTCCTTTGGCCTTGTTCGTTCGGGAGTCCTCCCGAGCCATACCTTCTCGGCCGCACTCCGTGGTCGCACTAACCGTAGTGACTATATCTCACCAAGATCTTGGTCACGGTCGAACCCTTCAACTTTTGGGACACTCATCCGCCTTGGTCGGGCGCTTGTGGTCGGAGATCGCCCGAGCCACCGGCAAAGCGCGGGAGGCGTTACCTAGTGGTCGGATTTCGACCGCCATTACCTAGCTTAGTCGTAAGCTCTACTACGATGTATAAATGGTCGTAGGTCTTATTACGACTATGCCAGGGGCATGAGTCCTTCTACGACTAGTACCTAGTCGTAAGTTCCATTACGACTTGTACCTAGTCGTAAGTTCTCCTACGACCCTTAACTGGTCGTAAGTTCTTCCACGACTGGAACCTAGTCGTAAGACTTGCTACGACTACATCATAGTCGTAGGTTTCTTTTACGACCACTACCTGGTCGTAAGACCTTCTTTCGGTCGTAGTTTTGGCATTAAGAATCCAAATCCATTGGTTCTTGTTGCTAAATTCTTTATAAATCAGTGTCTTGCTTTGGTAAGGTTTTCAGAATTTTTGGAAAAAGTTTGCTGTTGAGTCCTTGCATTTTATTCGTTCTTATCGATTGCTTTTCGCTTTCTCGTTAGGACCCGAAGAGCACATCGATAATATTGTTGATCCCCAGCAACATCTTGACCCACAGCAAGCAGGCAAGCAGTTTGATCATGTTAATCCTATTATTTTTCCAGTCTACTATATTGATTTCAACTCGTATGTATGCATTGCTATTTTGTTGTCAAATTATGGTTAGTGTCCTATAGTTGCATACTCTGTAGGACTTGTTTATCCTCTACTACTATGAGCTTAGGTTATTTGTTGTGGTCGGAGTCCGATGGAGGGACTTGGATCACTTAGTAGCTCCCGATTGGAAAATGCTTAGCCATGCTTAGTTCGGTAGCTTTGGGCGATCATCGACTTAGTCGATGGTCTTGATCATACAAAAATTATTATTTTTCCATTATGTTCAGCACTTGGTGCTTTGTTAATTTTGCAAATCAAAAACTGAAAATGAAAACTGATTTGGACTTGGGCATAATGGTATGTTGGTGTGGTGTTTTTGGGTGTGATCGGAATGGTGCCCAAGTCATCGAGGACCGAACATCTTGTTACACTAAACCAAGCACTATTGCGTACTAACCACATGAGGGATATATGGGACCCCTCTTGACTTAGTACTTTGGCGTGTGTTATATCCGAGTCGCAGGAGGAAAAGTTTTGTGTGTGTGTGTTGCGTGAAACATGCGCTGTGTTCTTGTGTTTGTGTTGGGTGTGCGGTGGTGGGGATTGCCGGGAAGGTTCTCCACCTCGAGGGGCGTCGCAGTTGTCCAAGGCTTTACCCGTGATGGGTAGTTGTCCGAGGCTGGGCCACGACCCCGACACAACGTATGGGTTTCTATCCATACGGGCGACTCGAAGTTAATACATAATATTGGAAACGTCTCGTAGGACTTAGCCGTGCCGGCATACCAAAGGTAGTGTGCTTAATCATGTGGCAAAAAGGCGGCCCGACATGTGGGTAAGTTGGTACACCCTGCAGGGATAAAACTATTAGAATAGCCTCGTCCTAGGTTATGGACACGCATGGGGAGGTCTTCCAAGAGTTAGACTACAACCTTTGTTTTCAAACTTAAAACTGGTCGTGGGTGGTATGAATGGGTAATTCATGCTATGGTCGTGGTGACCGTGGGCTAGTCACTTCGTGATTGTTGTTGTCATCTATCTACTGCTATATCGTTGTCATTTGCCATTATTTGAACATTAAAAACAGATTTGTTAAATCGCTTTCAATCTATTACATTATTGCAAATGGAAACTTGCTTTATGCTAAAATGAAACATACAGCCTCCACTTCAATGAGCTTGCATGTAGCATATGTACAGGTTTGTTACACCATATGTAAGTCTTGCGAGTACATTCAAAGTACTCACCGCTTTTGCTTACGCTTTTGTTTTAGGGAAGGAGGTGAGCCCCAAGGGCCTCACTTCTGTGAGATGTGCTTCGGGTTTGGCGACTAGCTTGGCGGTCTGGTCGGTTGCCTTGTGGGTTAAAGGCACACTGATTGGCTCTTTTGTTGTAGCCATCTTATGGCACTTTTGCTTCCGCTGTTCAATTATTGTTGTCTCTTTTGTTGTTGGCCGGTTGGCCTCTCTTTTGTAATGACTCATTTGAATATTATTAATACTTCTATTCTGTTCTGTGTTTCGGTTCTATGTGGATGAATGGAATTGATGTATGAACTTTGCAAAGAGGTGTGTATACTGCATTTCTGGGAAGTATACATGTCTCGAGTCTCGGATTATCTGCTTTGTGATGCTAGGACCGAATGGATGGTTAAGCATTACAAGCCGGATAAACCGGGGTCTCACAACTTCCACCCATCTCCCACTTGGATATATGATTTGTGAATTTTCTTGCTACTCTTCCGGTCTTTCCCGTCCTCCACACGGCTGCACCCTCCTCTCCTCCTCTAGATCTCGCTCCTCACCGTCCGGTCGCCTCCTCCCTCCCGTCCCCCTCCTCAACGCCAATCCGACTCCCTCCTCCAGCCTGGGCGCTCGACTGACCTCAAAGCTCGGCCGCCACCCCTCCTCTCGGTGAAGTTCATGAATCATAATACTGTTACAGATTCAATGTACAAGGAGGACAGTTCTCGAAAGAAAGCTAGTATGTACAAGGAGGGCAGTTCTTGAAAGAAAGCTAGTATGTACAAGGAGGGCAATTATTGATGCAAAAGCACATAGCTTGCTTCTACCAACTTCATCAATAAGGTTAGCTTGCTCAATTTTTTAAATATTTGTCTATTAATGCTACGAGGGCATTCCTTTTGGTAATTATTTTTCATTATTTTTCCATCATTGTCACAAATGTCAAGGCATGTGTATTTTTAAGCTGCTAACTTGAATAATATTATTCCAGGAGTTGAAACTGAAGGCAATTTGCATGTAGTGACTGGCTCAAAGGTTAGGTCATTGCGCCTATTCAAGGTAAAGATACTCTTTTTTTGGTTTTATTTCCAAGACTTGTTTATTTATATTGTTATATCTTTCTTCTGATCTTGCGTTATGCCATGCACTCCTGAAGTTTGATACATCAGTCACTATGGGCTACTCAAAGCGGATTGGGGCTTACACAATTCTTCTTATGCACACATCATCTGTTCAAAGTATTGTTGTAGACCCCTCTAGAGATATGGTGATGATCACTTGATCTGTTCTTCCACAACAATGATATATGATACTCATTTTATCCTCAGATCCTTTTAACCTATTTTTTGGTACCTAGGTATGTTATGGTTCTTGGGATAGCACCATCAAGCTGTGGTTAGTCAAAGGATCTGAAGAAGATGGTGATGTTGTCTCAGTGAAGAAGAGAAGGATGAATTCTGATTCATCTAGGCCCGAAGAGTCTCAGCTAGAGGTACTTGTTATTTTCTGATCCAAATTCTTGGACTTGTAAGTATAGTGCCAAGGCTGTAAAGACTATTCATGTGTTGATTGAGGTAGGAACTAATGTTTGTCACGAACATCATATACTATACACATGCTTGCTCGTGTAGTCTTGGTAGTAACACTTGGTTCCTTTTGTGAATATGTGATGCATTGTTCACAGGTAAACGGGCATACCCATAGGCGACTAGTATGGGCGAAGTTCCTCGCCCGTCGTCCTTCATGGGCATGCCCCGAGGGGGATCAGGGTCGCGTGCATGGGTATGGGCGAGCACTACCCATGCCTACCGCGCCCGATTGCCAGCCCTAGTTATAGCCAACTCTGGGGCGTGATGGAATCATGGGAGATAAACAAACAACTGCATCCAAAGAAAGAAAGAAAAAGCGAGTAGAGAGAGCAAATGGATGAAAGCATCTAGGTCCCTAAAAATAGTTTTGGTAATTAATATAAACAATGTATTATGGGACTACTATGTATGCTAAGATGATTTAAGGTTTAGTCCCAAGTTTGAATAAAGATATAAAAATAGTAATGCAAAGATGATAAATGATCAACATAGCTCAAGGCAAAGGTATTATAGCCTAAGGATCCTTTTTTAGTTTTTATTGATCTCGGTGTTTGAAGAAAAGATCGGATTTATAGGGTAGATACCGTACTATAAAGAGGGGTCATGGCTAGTGGCTTGAAAGTTCATTTTGTGCCATCTTGATAAACTATGAGTCATGCATTGCACTCATATTTGCTTCTGGAATTTCTTCAGTAGATATCGGTATGAGCGGTACTACCGCAATTGATGAGCGGTACTACCGCAAGTCGGTAGTACCGGATTCTAGCTAGCGGTACGTTTATTTCAGAAAGCTTGTTTTTGGAAGTTTTTCTTGAAATCCCAAAAATGGTATGACCCCATTTGATGAGCGGTATTACCACAGATCGGTAGTACTGAAATCTCGTTGGTGGTATGTATTTTCTAGTGAACATGTTTTTGTGAGTTTCTCTTGAATTCTAAAAACGGTATGACCACAATTATTGAGCGGTACTACCGCAGTGCGGTAGTACTGAGTTTTACATAGCGGTACGATATTTCCAGAGAGGGTGTTTTTCTTGTGTTTTCGATCTTCCGAAAATCGGTAGTACCGTTCTAGCCGAGCGGTATTACCGCTATACGGTAGTACCGGTTTATAGTTGGCGGTAGTTGTAAGATCGGGGAGGCCGACTAGAGGGGGATGAATAGGCGGTTTTTAAATTCTTTTGGCTAGAACCGAGTTTTATGCGGAATTGTAAATCAATTTGATTTTGCTCGATTAAAACCTAAATCAACTAGTCTTGACTAAGTGCACCAACAATATAAGACTACTGATAATGATAGCAAACACACAAAGACTATAAGCAATTTAGTTCCAGAAATGTAAATTGCACAAAGTAAAACACAAGAGAAATAAACCACAATGAACACAATGACGTTTTACCGTGGTGTTCGAAGACTTGTCGGCCTCCCCTAATCCACGTTGAGGTAAGCCCAAACTAATTGGACCGACTCCACGAATTAAACCAAACACCTTCGAGGTAAGTCCAACCACTTGGACCGGCTTCAACACGAACCAACATCTCGATCCACTCAGGGTTGCTCTTTCTCCACTCTGCAGATGGCGAGCACCAAACCACTCATAACCGCTTGGGCCTTCTCACAACCTTCTTTGAGAAGATCACCGACGCAACCCCTCCAAGTTGTTTAAGTGTCGGCAAACACCAAGAGTAACAAGTCAAAGACATTCACTTGAACAAATCAAGTGTCTAAGCTCAAGTGGATACACAATCCACTACCTAATGCAATATATGCAATTAGGGTTTGCTCTCTAAGTTCACTAAGTGCAACACATGCACAAAAGAGTATAGAGGGCTTGCTCTTTGCTCAAAGGAATAAATATGGCACCAGCAACCTTCCCCACAACCGGCCACAAGGGGTATATAAACCCACGTAGAAAACTAGCCGTTGGAGGAAATATTCTGAAAAAATAAGCACGGGCGGTAGTACCGTCGTTCATCGGTCGGTACTACCGCACTTCCACTATCGCACAATAATGGCTATAACAAAGCCTCTGAAATGGCCGTTGAAAATGCGACGCGGTACTACCGTCATTGAACATGTGGTAGCTCCGCTCGTCGGTAGTTCTGTTGACATATTGCGGTACTATAGCTTCCCTTAGAGGTCCAAACCGCCCTCTCTGGAGAACACGCACTGCCAACTATTTTTTGGACTTACCGGACTGTGGAAGTTCGCTCAAGATTTACAGTCATACCGCGATGCGGTAGTTCCGCCACAATAACTCCGGTACCACCACCTTCTAGGAGAGAGAAACACACTCAAAAGGTGCCTCTTTAGAAAACACGTACTGCCAACAAAGGTTCGGTCCGACCGGGTTGTGGTAGTATCGCACCAACTTCCCGGTCATACCACTGTGCGGTAGTACCGCCAACAGAATGTCGGTATTACCGATTTTTATGAGAAAAGCTTAGTCGGCTTTCAAAACAAACTCAATTGCAAAACGCATTTACAATTAATGAGCGATGCAAACAAGGGTTTAAGGCAAGATTCTCAACAAGTTGTAAAACATATTTGCCGACTTTTAGAATCAACGCCACAAGGCATAAGGTACATGGACTTAAACCATTTGTAAAACACATTCGCAAACTAAAGTCACACGCTACAAGGATTATGCATGAGCTCAACAATTTGCAAAACACATTCGCAAACAATAGCATCAAGCCACAAGGAGAAGGTGCGTGGACTTCAACCATTTGCAAAATACATTTACAAATTATAGTCTCATGCTACAAAGATTAGGATGCATGAGCTTGGACTATTTGCAAAATATATTCGCAAATAATAGTACTATGCATAGATGAGCCAGAGCAAACACAATAATCTATGAACATAGGGCTAACTCAAGCTACTAGTCAAGACTCCTCTTAATAGTACGACAACCTATACTAGCAAATCGGTCTTCAACCAAACACCAAGATCGGTAAAAAGTTAGGAACACATTCTTAGCCCTAGTTAGTCATACATTTGCCTTAAGCATCTTTTTGAAGCTTGATGATGCACATCTTTACTTCAAGTCTGGGTTCTTGACCTTGATAATCATCAACACATGATGATCTCATTTACTTCAAGTTCTTAACTTGAATATGCATCAACCCATGATGCATTCTTTCACTTGACCTCTATCAACACATGATGGGTCTTCTCTTGACTTGATAATCAACTCATGATCATCTCCTCTTCTTGAACATCATCAACACATGATGATTTCCTTTTCTTCGAGATCTTGATACACATCAACACATGATGCATTTTTTACTCCTAGCTCTTGACTTGAATATCATTAACACATGATGATTCCCTTTTGACTTGATGATCAACTCATGACCATCTCCTCTTCTTGAACATCATCAATACATGATGATTTCATTTTTATCAAGATCTCGATATGCATCAATACATGATGCCATCCAAGGTCTCTATCACCATGGAACATAACCTATTCATCCAACTCATAAAAAATATTAGCTCCACAATGTGATTATCATTAATTACCACAATATACCATTAACTCATAATGGTAGGACATCATACTTCAATCTTTCCCTCTTTGGTAATTGATAATAACCACTTCAATTGCAAATAATTGAATGTAGATAAATATGAGTATATATGAACTACCCAAGTTTTATATACTCAAGGATATGTTTCAAGGTAGAGATCCTTAATATATCTGGAAAGCAGAATATAGATCAATACTAATGAAACCACAAAACATAGAGTGAATTCCATCTAAATGTGTGCATACACAAATGTGTAATAAAAACATATGCACATAATCAAGTTAAACTTTTAGTGGAGTTCAACCTATATTTTGGATTCGAGGAATGCACCAAGATGTAAGAATATGATGTCGAGTGCATACCTCCATGATTTTTACCTTTTTATCCAACTAAGACTACACAATAGGTATATCAATAAAAGTGTTAGTCTCACATATATACTTATCATTAATCATCAAAATACTCCATTAACTCATAATTGCGGATCTAGATTCTTCAGTAGTACCATAACTTTTTCGTAACGGCTAGTTCAGAGCATTAAATGTGACTATTCTGACCGCTGATCATGGAAACCGGAAGTACCAGGTTTGTACAGCGGTATTACCGCAAATGTTGATTTTTTCAGGAACTTTGTTCAAATGGCTAGTTTTGTGGTTGGGGGCTATAAATATGCCCCAACCTGCACTAAGCTCATAACCTTTGGCCATATTGAATACACTTGAGGCTTTGGTTTTCTCTCTTCTACTCATTTGCATTGAATTAACATTTTGAGGTAATTGAGAGCTATTCAAGTGCATTGCATCATTAGTTGATCACTTTGACACTTGATTGTCTTCAAGCGAGCACGACGATTTATTGCTCTTGGTGCTTACCGGCACCTAGACGGATTAGAGAAGCAGTTGCGCGGTGATCACTTCAAAGAAACTTGTGAAGTGACCCATCAATGGATTGTGAAGTGGTTGCATGCTCACCATCTCCAGAGAGGAGGAAAAGCAACGATAGTGATCGAGGTGTTAATGCTTAATTCGTGGAGCCGATCCAATTTGGTTGAACTTACCTCAACGTGGATTAGTGAAAACTAGAAAATATTCGATACCACGTGAAAAATATCATTATCTCCATTGTGGTTTATTCCTTGTCTCTACTATTTCCATATTTACATTTCTAGCAATTTACTTATATAGAATTGCTTAACTAGAATTGTATCTAGTATTGATATTAGCTTATAATTGTCTTAAAAAGCATAGTAGTTCTTTCATTGTATCTGTGCTAGAAAACTTTCTTAAGACAATCAGGATCACATAGTTGAAATGCAACTTCCCCCTTCTCTTTTCCAAAAGAAAGTGAGGAACGAAACTCTCAAGTCGTGACAGAGTAACAGTATATTTTCTCCTGCTCATGGAAGCAAAAGTTAGGACATCAAACTACCTAATGTCCTTTCACAACCCGGAATCCTTCTTTGATTGTGTCATCAGACCCTAGAGGAGTGAAGGTGACATGATCGATGTTTTCTAGTATTTTTTTTGTTCATCCCGGTAGATTCAAATCGCTGTATTTGAGTAGTGTGAAGATAATCCTCCACAAAATGGTTAATTAGTTGAAAAGTTTTAAAAACCTCCTATTCACATCCTTTAGTCGGTTACCCTTGATCATACAATGGATCCCTCTCTCCAATAAAGAATAGCAGCAGGAGGAAGGAAAGAGTAAAAAGCTGACAAATGATGCGCGCGATGGATCCATGTCATGCACATCTCATAATCTTATCCTTGTCACCGACAAATCAACGTTGCAAATGACGCCTCTCAACAGTAGAGTAATATAGCAGTAGGACTTAGAGCATCTCCAATGTGTCATTTTCACTGGTACGAAGAGGAGGGAGAGGACGTTGGTATCGGTACCACACATTAGAGCAAAACTCGGTGTAAACTTGGAGAGGAGGATTGAATTCATCACAAGGGTACAACATACATTAATGTGTTTATATAGATTACATGAGGTCAAGTGTCCTTGGCTTGTGCAATACAAAACAGTTTAGATAGAAACCGAATACAAGGAAATCTATACAAGCAATACAAATTGAATCAGACACGGATTGCAATAGTTGTATTGCCTATCACCCCCTAGTTATAGCGTGATAGGGACAAACACAAAGACTGGAATGAAAACCATGGAAGACCGTTGAGGACAATACTTTTGTAAGAATGTCCACAAACTGTAAACTAGAAGGAATGTGGAGAACCCATCGCTAAGTCTTGGTTGGGGAAGCCTCCTATCGCCGGATCTCCACCACTCATCGCCATGGTCGCTTTCACGCTCCATGGTGCCATGGATCTCCAACGTTGGATCTTGGTGGGAGACACGGAGAAAGGATGCAAGCATTGAGGGGGCACTGAGGAAGGGACGTTGACGACGACATTGAGGGGGGAGCTAACGAACGCGGGCTGCAGCGTTGAGGAACGAGAGTCGACTCAATGGAATGAGAAGAGAGAGAGAGGAGTGGAGATTGTTGTGTGATTTTTTTATTACTCTATATATCTAATAAAAATTAGTGTCTATGTGACGTAATAATTCTTAGCACGAACGCTATTTATGAGATTGCACGAGCCACATGAGAACAGTAGCAATTAAGGCAGTGGGCCCAGGTTCCGACTTTACAAGGTCGTTTCCTCTGTCGGACCAATAAAAGAAGAGGAAAATCAGGTCCTGGCCCGGCCTCCTCGTGTCGCGCCATTTTACGCGGAGACCCCTCCGTCTCCTCCTTATTACACGCCTGCCATCTTCTGCTCCCCTTCCCCACCATCCCCTCGCCGCCGGCGCCGGGGATGGGAGGAGCGCACTTCCCCGGTGACGACGTTGCCGACGAGGTGGCTGGCGATGGAGACGTTGGACTCCGCGAAGTGGGCAAGATGGAGCACGGGTGAGCCAGCTTGCTCTTGCCTTGCCTCCCACGGATTCTTGATTCGTTCTTCTGGGGGTTAGATTGCTCGGTTACGTGCGATTGGCTGATCTGTTCTTGGTCTTTGGGGTGTTCATGTCGTCGCGATTTTGTTGCTTTCTTGGATCGATGGGTTGCTTCTCTGTTTTGATTTCTCGATCTATCGCTAGTTTTCTAAGTTTCATCTCATGGATTCTGCAGGTGCGAGCATTACCGGCGGAGATGCAAGATCGTGGCGCCCTGCTGCAACGAGGTGTTCCCCTGCCGCCATTGCCAAAACGAGGCCACGGTACGGCAGTACTGTTTTTGCTCACCATGGCCGTGCAATTGTCTTGTTCATTCATGTAGAAGGCAATTCACCATGGTTGGTGCGTGCGCCATGTAGAGTTTCTCTGGGAAGCTAAACGATTAGTTTGTGCACTATCAACCTACTTTTGTTTGTAGCAAGCAAAAGATATAGGGTTAGGTCTTGTCTGTTTGGATAGGAAACCAAATGCCCACAAAAAGTTCCCCATCATCCAAACATCAAGTCTTTCGTGGCAACCTGACAGGTTGAGTTTTTTCCTTGATATTGAATTGGTAGTTTGGCTATATAATTCTGTTAGTTTTAGATCTTAATTTTTAATCCTTTCGAACAGCTTGCTTGGTTGAAACTTGTGCATGACAAGTCGACGTGTGCAATTTCAATGACTGCTAAAACGTAAGTTGCACAGTGCTGGCGAAACAAATGTAGAAAAAATATTATAATCTTCTAAATAGATCAAAACTGTAAATCTGTAATTCCCAACGCGGCAACTTGATACTTCAAAATTATTTGAGAACAGGGCACATAATGGAGTTTTTATATTTTCCCTTGCACAAATGAAACTATCAACATGTGTAAAGAGCAGCTGATGGGCAACATTGTATTAACTGCATCTGCTGAGTTTAACTAGGTTTTATGGCAATGTCTTCATTGTAGGCTTCGGGTGATCGACATACCATATGTCGCCAGTATGTTGAAAAAGTATACCTCTCATGTCCTTTCTAGTTTCTACAATTAATAGACTTTAGTAGGTTCAGAAATTATGAAAGACTGACTTCCATCTTTCCTGCAGGTAGTTTGTCTACTCTGATACTGAACAACCGGTATGTGCTATAAAACTTTTATTTAGTATTTGTCACTTGAGGATGTCATCATGCTTAGCTGATACTTGTTTATTTTGTTCAGGTGACACAAGTTTGCATAAGCTGTGCAGTCAATATGGGAGAATACTTCTGCGATATATGCAAGTTTTATATGATGATGATGTAGGTTTTACGTTTGTATTCTGTGGTTATGTGCTTTGTAGGACTCCTATCAACTGATGCATTGGTCTTTTGCTACAGACAGAGAAAGGGCAGTACCATTGCTATGATTGTGGCATATGCAGGTCAGCACGAAATAATCTTTCACCATCTTTAAGAAAAGTGCTAATCCTGTATCTACTCAATTCAACCAGGGTCGGTGGCAAGGACAACTGCTTCCACTGTGTAAAGTGTGGCATGCTTTGCCTGGACCAATTTGATTATGCTAGATTTGTGTTAAATGTTGTTCCACAATCCACACTCACGTCAATGCCATGATGTTTTATATTTATTCTTTCGAGTAATCCACATGAGGCAGTAGCAAAGTTACTTCTTCTCAAGTTATCATTTCTCCTGTTGTATTTGTGCTCTGCTTAGATAGTACCTCGTTGTTCTACAAAAATGAAATATTGCAAAAGAACAAAAGAGGATCTGAAGTTTAACTAAAAAAAAACTATAATGGTTCATGCCCTAATAAGCATGTGGAGTTTGTTAAGTGATGGTAGTTTATAGATCATATCAGATATTATTAATGAGACCACCATCTAGGCTTAAATCATCTAAGGTTTAGGTTGTAGAAAATTTAGCAATGAAGAAAGTGCTCCCCAGATAAGTTTTTAAATTGGATAGGTTCACTTGTAAACCTACAAATCATAAATATCGAGGACTAATTCTTGTCTGGTATGACCTATATCACCTATCTATATCAATATGCAATATTTCTTAATTATTTTTTCTGCAATAAATAGGGTCTTGTTATGCTGTTCCACTGCGTGATAACCATCAGTGTGTGGAGAACTCGATGAGACAGAATTGCCCAATCTGTTATGAGGTAACATTCATAACTTGTACTGTTTCCCTTCTGGAACTTTTGAGATGTTAACTGGAACTTCCCGTGCAGTATCTATTTGATTCTTTAAAAGGAACAAGAGTTCTTGACTGTGGACACACGATGCACATGTAATGCTTTTCTGAGATGGTGGAACATAGCAAGTAAATCCCTCCCCTTGTTTTAACATGGATATATTTTTGTGCTCAGTTATTCTTTTTTTTTAAAACGTCTCTGAGGTGGTGGCATTTATGGTAACAAGTTATCGGCTTTTGATGCTACAGATACACTTCTTCAATATGCTTTATTTTTGTGCTCAGTTATTCATTTTTTTAAAACGTCTCTGAGGTGGTGGCATTTATGGTAACAAGTTATCGGCTTTTGATGCTACAGATACACTTGTCCAATATGCTTCAAGACAGCTCTTGACATGACACATCACTGGGAAATGATGGATCGAGAGGTATGATGTTTCTTTTCTACATATTACATGTTCTTTTCTACATATTACAACATGTAAAGTGACATGGTCAGACAAACCTAGTAATCACTTTAACTTTAGAAGGATGTGTGTTCGTAAAGCACACTGCTGTGCATGAAATAAGTTGGAAACTTATCTGAGCAAAACAAACTTACTTTCGTCAAGAAACATTCCGTTGGAGATGAGATGGATAGAATAAAACTATAGATAGTCACTCCACAAGTATTCATCATATTCTGACTTTGTGATGCACTAATGTTATGGACAGCTCTTAATATTTAGACATGTTTTGGTGCTTGCTTGAATAATGGATGATTTGAGTCTAAAATAATAATAAAATAATGGATGATTTGTTCGTTTGTAGATCGAAGCAACAATCATGCCTCCTGTATACCGGTACAAGGTATTGTCTTCTGACTTAACTATGCAGTCCAACTCATATCTTCCGTTGCCAAACTGGGTTATGCTAGTGCACTAGCCAAGGATATCTTGCCCTGTGCTATATAATTCAAAACCACCTTCACTGAAAATACTTTTAGAACCCACCTCGAAAGTTTTTTCTGCTGCCTACTATATTGACAAATTAGCTGTTTCAAATAAATAAGCATCCAAAGGAGTAAGCTCCATTATATTGCATTTCTGATCTATTTGAGCTAACTTTTGAAGGGATCGGGAGATCATTCTTATGCAAACTCCCATACATCACTCAAATTTATTTTAGGCTAACCAGGGGTTATTCTTTGTGCTAAAATTTCCAGGTTTTGGTGCTTTGCAATGACTGCAACAACGTATCAGAAGTGAACTTCCATGTGGTTGGCCACAGCAGCCACTGCCATATAACACCCGATCGACATCACGGCCCACAGATTCATCAGGTAGCAGTTCTCCATCCACATCAGATTCTTCAGAGAACAACCTGTAGAGAATACGCAGTGCTGGTGTACACGTGGGCTACACAAGCAATCCCAGAACCATACATTGAAGAAGAAACATTGTTTAACGGCATGCCTGTCAAATGTCAAGACTTCTAGACGGCTAGCCCTGCCATTTTGTCAAGATTCAATTCAATTCATTTCTTGAATCTGCATCTGTTGGAACTCCAGTTACTGCATTACTGCCGCTAGACGAACATCATTGTCATGATCAAAATGCTCTCTTAAATATTTATGACAGCCGTGGCTTTATGTATCAGTGGGTGAAACCAATCATGTTTTTATTCAGGAGTTGGATCTTGATATTTGTAATCCATGGAACATGGGTATGCTGCTGCTATGAGATCCTTTGATTGTTGGTTGGTGTGTGCATTTTACTCAAGTGCTGCTGATTTGCATCTGCCTCTTGAGTACAACTAGAAGGATGTGGTTTTACAGGTTGAAGAAAGTCCAGGAAAAGAATAATATGATGATATTGCAATAGGGAGAAAATTGTGATGTCCATATATATACATGTTGATATTGCTTGCACGTATATATACGTTGATGAAGCTAATGTCCAAGGCGGAAAGATAAGCGAGGCCCGCCGCCTCTCGCCGACGTTGATGGCCAGCCCGGCGGCTCGATCGCAGGCGGTCGAAGCCACCGCGACCCGGGGCAGGTACCTGTCCGCGGCCCAACTTCCGGGCTACATAAACCGTTCGTCACAGGATGGACGGTGGCGATCGATGGAGGCCATACCGCGGATCCAATCCGCGGTACAAGTTCTTGGGTCGGATCGCTGAGCCTGAGATCGTGCGCGATCCGATTCCAACTGTTCGTTCGGGGATGGACAGCCGTGATCCTCCGCAGGTACCACCTCGCAATTCTCCAGCTTCTTAATTCTTCGCCGCCGCTCTCCTCTCCTCCGGCGTTCGCCACCGCATGCTCGAGGTGGTCCTCACCACGGTACGTGCGCCTGCCACCGTTCGTCTGGTTAGTTAGCTCGAGCCTCGAGGCTTCTTGTGCCCGCCTGGACGATCGGCAGACGGTGGCACCCCTCCCCAGCCCGTCCTTCTTGTCGTTGATCTATCTCTCTGCAAATGGGAATTAGATCCTTATGTGCAAGGATAAAGTTGTCGTGTGGCAAGTCTGCCAAATCCTAACCTGCCATTACCAAGATCCAGCCCATTTCTCGATTCTTCTTCACCTGGTTGGAACTTGAGCTGCTACATACATGGCTGCCAGTAGTACTAGACAAACAGCATTGCCATTGTCGCGTTCTTGAATCTTGATCGCTCTCATGGTCGATGATATATTTTTGTATCGTTGTCAGCTAAGCACACCATGGTATTGTATTGCACTTTCTCGGTGTGCTGCTGTCACCTAACTGCTGGTTTGCTTGCCTCTACCGTGAACTGAAAATGGTGGTGTTCTTGTTGGTGGGGAGGGAATGTTTGCTTGTGTGTTTGTGGCTCTGTTGCTTGATGTAAATCTCCATTGCTTTGATCTGCAGATTGTAAATCTATTTGTGTTTGTATTGGTTTTTTTTTTTTACCCTTTTGTTGTTTGTACCTGATGATGTAGTCTGTTCCTTTTGGTTTTAAGTATGCTGGGCAGTGCCTATTGTCTAAGTTTGTACCTGCTGAATTGATGTCTTGCCTTCCCCAGGTTAAGTACGGAGAACAAGGTACTCAGCTGATGACTTTGAGTTTGGGCAGCCTCTGGTAGTTCATCCTGCTTCTGCTTCTGCTTCCTGTTTCAGCAGGCAAGTTCCATGAACAGTTTGAGCATGACACATTAGAATGCTGAAATTTTAATGACGATGGCCTGTTCTTGTCTTTGCTGATAGATATAGCATCATTATCAACCTTCAAAAAAGTTTATTGAATCCATGCCATAAACCAAAGCCACCATACACCAAATCTGAGCAATTGATTTCCCTTTTTTGCGTATGAGTTCAGGTTGGTTTCATGAGACTGGTAAGAATCATAGGTTTTTTTTTTTGACGGGAAGGTAAGAACCATAGTCATTACTAGAGAATGATAAACATATGAAGTGAGGGGAAGACCTAACTTGCAACGCACACGCATCCTGCATTTCTTACAAATGTACACATCTTTTTTGTTGTACTACAAAAACGTACATATCTCTCACGGTGTTGCTTATCTTTCTGTGCTTTTAAAGGAGTGGTATATGGAAGAAAGAAGCACAGGACAGGGAGACCATCTCGAGTACAATGGCGCCACACTGCACATTGATTCTACAGTATCCTTTGAAGGCGTGATATACCACTACTTTGACGTACAGCCACAAGCTCGATGCCGAGGGAACTGTCATCCTGTCGAGGCATCCCTGTATACAATTCGTCATGGAATCAATCCAACAAAGTCACCGGTAGCCATCCTCCTCCTTTCAGCGTCAACGATCATACAATCTTGTATATTATTCTCTGTACATAGCTCTAGTACCACTATACCGCTGATAAAGGTGTGCATAAAGGCGTTTCTGAGATAAAGAGAGGTATCAACTCTGAGATTTGGGCCCTTTGCTCAAGTACAAATCGTATCTGGAAACTTCATGCTCACTCTAATGGCTTTACGGATTTGAAAGATTATATGCTTCAGCTTCAATTTGTGATTATTGTTGCATAGATATTTCCATATGCTCTGTGCCTTTCACCTTATCCTTGCAGATGCATGCTTTCGTGTCAGCTCATGCGTTTGAAGATTGAGAATTACAATTCTTCTTTGAACAAAATGTGGCTCTGAAAATATCATGCCTCTTTCACCGAAAACATCGTGCATCTTGAAAGGAAGAAAGAAAGAAGCATCCAAATCAGTGCAACACATCAAAAGAGGATTCTCTGAAGGTGTAGATGAAAGGACGATAGAGTGATAGGCATTCATCTAGTAGGCTGGATAGAGTCATAGACATCAACTGCTGCCATGTTCAAATTGGAATTTAAATTCAAGATGGATAGGATGTGATATGTTAGGATCCAAGACTGGTAAGCATGTCTGGTTTTGGTTTCAGGTAAGGAGGGTCATGCTCATGCCTATCAACAAATAAACTTCTTAGGTCACCCACTTGCACAAATGGCATGGTACAGACCAAGGCATAAGATCCTCTTAAGTGTCGGCACATCATGGACTTTAAGGCATATAGCAACAATGTATGTTAGGTCTTGTGAATTGTGATGCACATGTTAAAGAATCATAAGCACAGTGTTAAAATGTACTCACACGTATGCAGTTCTACTTCAGAGAAGGTGAAAGCACAAGAAAAGTAAATCTAATTCAAAAGTATTAGCTATATCTGCGAGACTGACAATTTGAACTGCAGTTGTACAAAATGCAGTGGCTTGAATTGGTTAATGAATAAAGCTACACCTGCTGTCACACATGTAAACTTCAGAATTTTCTTATTTTGCAATGAGGTACAGAAAGATTTGATCTGAAGAGCTAAACTACACATTCTTCTTGCAGGAGCCAAGACTACCCTTGAGAAGGTGAGGAGTTAAGAATTGATCAAACATAAAAAAGAATCATAAGATTCTGGAGCAATGGAGATTGCTCTACAGAACACTAGCTTTTCCTTCTCTCCTAACTTTTTTCCCCATGTGACAACTATCAAGGTAGATATAGAGGGTAATGATATCTCTATCCAAATACCCATTCTTCTATGCTTGTGCTGGTTGTTTGCGTCATGCATTAAAAATGAAGAAAAAGAAAAGATCAGGTAATATCTTTCTTTCTGCAGATGCCTGCAAGGCTGCAACATCAATACAGGTAGCAACTGTGCCACATCATCTTTTGCTATAACCTTCTCTGCTTTAGCTCGTAGAAGCGTTTTGTAGGCAGAATTCGGTGTGATATTGAAAAGCAAACATTGCACCGTCGGTGTGGCATCGCAACGCCTCATATCTGATAAGTTCAGGCAGACGATGATGTGGTTTACAAAGCAGAAGCAGCTAAATCTCCATAGAAAATCAGGCAAGTTGAACAGATTCCGTGCCACAGATAAGGCAGAGGGAGGAACAAAGGGGTGTGAGTGAGTGATGAGAGCTATGTGGATGCTATTCTGAACCTGAGGGGACTGATCCCTGCTTCCTTAGAAACCACCTCAGCTGATCGGAATTGGTTCCATGTGTCTTATGACGATGCATTAGCCGTACCGTATGGGTATTCCCCCTCGTTGTTGTCGACACGGTTCTTGTCGGCACCGACGCATTTTCTGTAGAGATAGGGCTTGGGGTAGTAGCATCAGTGGTATTTTTCAGGCTGAAGTAGGCATGCACTGTGGCCTGTGACAGAGGATGCTGGAACTTCACCATTGCAAATTTGCAATGCATGACTTCACAATTGTAGCGTCAGTGAACACAATTTTCAGTTTTCTAGTGTATGCAAGATTGTGCATCCATATCTGTATACATATCCTAATAATCCATCCTGGTGGGGTATATATGCCTTGATTTGATTGAGAGAGTACAAAAGAAAAAAGAGAGATCTAATTATTGATTGTTTCGTATGATGTTTTATGTGGGTAGTGAGTAGCTTTTCTACTATGCTTTTTTCTTCTTCTTTTGTACCATGGTGTCATGTCTTTGATATGTTGTATCTTGTTATTGCTATGTAGTGTGTCAAGGATGCTTACTATATAATCTTCCAATTAGCTAGTCAATATGTTCAAAATGAATTAATCTACTGGTGAATAAACACTTCACCTTGGCTACATATACGCAATTAATGCACATATATAAATCTGCTGTATACAATACGCAACTTGACACCATGATTAGTAGGCTCCATGAAGTTTCTAGAAGAAACTAGTAGCTCCACTTATGTAACCAAAGAATCAAAATTACGGAGAGAAAAGCAACCAACCTGCCTTACAGTTTGCTATTGAAATTTCCTATTGACTTTGAACTTAATTCAGAATAATATCAGTACACAGTTACACAGTAGATGATGAGATTCTAACTAATTTCAAATCCCATCAGATTGAGCATCTCTACACGTAGCCACGTCAGGTACATCATCCTTGCTGGTATGGATTCCACTAATCTCAATCGTCCAACCTGCACTGCAGTCGTACGTTACTCTCTTTTAGTTCTTTTGTCATTTCTCAAACGACGAAGAACATCTTATGTAATCCATCTTTTAGCTGTCTGTGGGCATGGTATCGAATATACAACTTTAACTATTACTTTTCATGATTATATTTGAGTAGCAATTATAAAAAAAAAAAATTGTGAAAATAGGTTTGACGGTGAATTCACTGAATCTAGATATATACTTTTGGACATATTTTATTGGCCAAAGCTAGCTTAAAAAACTGAAGGGGAAAAAAAAACGCATTCTATTGGGTAACAGGAGGGAGTACTAAGTACTGCTGTTAACATTGACGAGTCGGCGCAGAAAGAGATTATGTGATCAAATTTATTCCGATTAACTTGTGAGATCGATCCGATCGGTACATGTGATATGCATACTGCACAGGTGACCCTCTGCACGCCTGCGATAACGACACGGCCAAATCGATGGATTCCTTAATTCCTCTCCTTGTTTTCTTCTTCAAATTTTTGGGTATATATATTAATCGATCGATTGATTCTTGTGTCAATGGCATGTCGTAGATGGAACCAAGGTACAGCTATATATATGCCCTAGCTCAGTCTATCTTGGCAGAATCTAGCTTGATTGTGCTTGCTTTCAATCTCTTAGCTAGTAGCTAGCTAGCTAGCTAGACACATCTGGAGTTGACAAGAAATTGGCATAAGTTAATTCATGGCGGGGAGGAAAATTGGAAAACACTTAGGAACGTACTAGTATTGTCACCCACTAGCTGCGGGGTTTTAGTGATTGATTGGGTAATTCGTTATATACTATTGAATAACTTTAAATCTTCACAATATGACATCGGTGCCTTACTAACACGTGGGTTCAGAATCTACATATCAACCGCACAATTAGTGACATATTGTGAATCGTATAGTTATTTAATGGTATGTCATGATTTTTCTCTTACTTTTACTACCAATAAGATTTAAAGTATTCCTGGACTATCTATACTTCTCGAAGGGTGCCATGAAAGATGTGTCTTTTCGTGAAACAATATTGTATACGGTTTTATAAACTTCCTCCCTTTCAACTAAAAAGTGCGTAATCGAAGCATCTCTTAAGTATATAAGATCTAGGAGTTAATATTTTAATTGAGTTTGATCTAATAATGACTATAGTTTTAAGGTGATGTGACACAAGAGACTACTTTTATATGCAGATGTACGATATATATATAGTACCCGGCCGAGTGATACTAAATCTAGATTTAGTAATCTTCGAAGAAATGTTTTTACTAGTGTAAATTAACATGGAAGGTGCAAATGAGCGTAGGTTGGAGGCCCGGCTGTTTGGAACACATGGCCTGCTCACTCGAATTAAGGAAGAGCATATATGAAAAACGAACATTTTGTCTTTTTTTCTTTGTTCTCAAGCACATCCATTCATTGCTTGGAAGTGTTCTCATGCTCATCCATCCATCCCCGGTGCAAGGTGGAGGAGGTCGATCAGAGAGGGTTGTTTTGAATAGGCGGTTTTAAAAAGCTCTTTGGCCAAAACCGAGTTTATAAGTGGAAGCGTTAATCAAAGCAGTTTTGCACGATTAAAGCCTAAATCAACTAGTTTCAACTAAGTGCATCAACAACTTAAGTTTATGTCAAGGTTTGTAATTCTAAGGTGACAAGCAAACAATTCAATTCTAAGAATATAAATCACAAGAACGTAAAGCACAAGAGAGCAAATTACAATGACACAAGATCTTTTTAACGTAGTGTTCGGAGGCTTACCGCTCTCCCCTAATCCATATTGATGTAAGCCCAAACGAATTGGGCCGGCTCCACGAATTAAGCCAACACCTCGAATCCACTAGGGTTGCTCTTTTTTCACTTCGGAGATGGTGAGCACCAAACCACTCACAACACCCGAGCCTTCTCACAACCTTATTTGAGAATATCATTGGCACAATTCCTCCAAGCTATCTAGGAGGCAACAACCTCCAAGAGTAATAAGTTGGAGATGCTCACTTGAACGAATCAAGTGCCGAAGTTTGACGGATACAAAATCCACCACCAAGTGCAATACACACATAAGGATTTGCCTCTCCAAGCTCACTAAGTGCAACACATGCACATAAGAGGTGAGAGGGTTTGCTCTTAGCTCAAGGAAGATGAATGGGGCACCAGTATTCTTGCCCAACTGGCCACAAGAGGGTATTTATACCCCACACCAAGAAACTAGCCGTTGGAGTGAGAATCCATCACGTTCAGGGAAACCTCGTATGACCGCCAACACATGGTCGGTCAAACCGGCCATCACTGCAACGACTAGAAAACTAGCTGTTACAAGCGTCGGTCAGACCGCTCCACACAGGAGCTCAAAAACACAGCTGAAACGCTATTAGAAAATATTGACCACGACAGTCAGACAGGGGTCCGGTCAGTCTGTGAAGCAAAGTACCAGAAGCGACCTCCAGAAAGACAGTTATGGAAATGATTGACCGTTGTGCTCAAACCGCCGTCCGACCAGACCAACAACTATGCCCGGCCAGGCTACTTCACTGGTCAGACTGGCCAATGCATAGTGGTTAGACCGGGGTCCGGTCAGACCGACAACTAATGATCGGTTAGACCACAAGGACTAGTCAGACCGACCAACACATGATGGTCAGACCAGCTCCAAAATTCTAACAGGGACAGAGATGCATGCACTTCAACAAATTTGCAAAACACATTCGTAAAGTGTGGTGCCATGCAAACAAGGAATAAAACATGACCCATGACAAGTTACAAAACACATTTGCCGACTTTAGAATCATGTCACAAGGATTAGGAATATGGACTCGAACCGTTTGCAAAACACATTCACAAACTAAAGTCATATGCTACAAGAAATATGCATGAGCCCTAACTATTTGTAAAACACATTCACAAATACCGGCAACGTGCAGCGGAGAGCTAGATCAAGCATAATGAGCTATCAAGATATGATACACTCAAGCTATTAGTCAGGGCTCCTCTTAATAGTACGACAACCTACACTAGCAATCTGGTCTCCCAACCAAATACCAAGACTAATAAAATAACTAAGAAATCACTACTACAGAGAAGACTATACTGGATGCCTCATCACAAACGATTTCCTAGAATCCGTCAGTATTGTAATTATCACAAACGGTTTTACAAGCGCGACCATCTATGTTACTAGCGATGATTAGAACCGTCTGTGATACGTAATTATCACATACTTTTTTTCTCAATAAGAACCGTTTGTGATAATTCACAGACGGTTCTTAACAAGAACCGTGTATGATAACTGCAGACGTCACAGACGGTTTTTAATTAGAACCATCTGTGATAATTCACAGACAGTTTTTATTAAAAAAAGTCTATGATAATTACGTATCACAGACGGTTTGTGGTTGGAAGTGTATATGATATGTATCTCTTAAACGTATCAATGCCGCTTCGGCTCGCCGATGAGTCTCTTCATCTCACATGCTGAATTTTTTCCTTGTTTTATAAAAATGATCATCCGCCACTGAAGATGAATCCCCACATCATTCTACTCTCAAGCACAAACAATTTTTAAGAAATAACTCCCTACTCTTTTTCCATGTCGACGACATTGATGGCCAGTACGCTGGTGGATGCTGCGGAAGGACACTGTGTCAACAGTTTTCTCCCTCCTCCAATGGAGGTTATGCCGCGGCACGTGACGGCGACGTTCCGCCGTCTAGACAACCTCCTCCGTTGTATCTTTCGGGTGGTCTGCAGCTTTCGGTGAGCTAACCTCGCCATCGACGTAGTCCTCTAGAACGATGTTGCACGCCTCCAGGAGGATTACCGTCGCTTGGAATGCTACATCGAGACGGTGGGCGACCGAGCCTACCAAGCCGAGACCCCTCGAGCAAGAGAAGAGAGCCTATGAGGCCAATTCGACTCGATTCTTCAGTCAGAGCGTCTTTGGCTAACTCTCGAACGATCACATCAATAGTTGGACGTGTTTTGGGCTACATGCGCTGATCCTAAACCCTCCGATGCTGACAACGTTGCTTACGAAGTTTTGAAGACGGAGATAGCAGGCTACTTGGGCCGCTAGAAAAACTTATTCTTTTTTATTTCTATTTTTCAATCTTTTGTAAGAAGTGACTAGCCACGTTGTTTGTCCATATGTAAATACAAAAAAATGATAAAAAGTCCAGTTTGGAGTTGAAGTTACTGTCTATGTTGAACATGTAAACTAAATAAAGTGTTTATCTTACTATATTCTATATAAACAGTCTCAGTACAACGACATGACGACAGCAATGACTGGTGAAAAGCAAGTCAGTAATATTTACTCCTGAGGCTAGTTGAAAAACAGAATATTTTTGGCTATAGAAGGAACTATCACAGGCGGTTTAGTGGAACATTATAAAATATAACCATCTATGATATGGTCGTATATCACAGACTGTTTTCAAAATAGAGGCGTTTGTGATAATTCATAAACGGTTCTTAACAAGAATCGTCTGTGATAATTGCAGACTTCACAGACGGTTTTTAATCATAACCGTCTGTGATAATTTTGTATCACAGACGGTTTGTAGTTGGAAGTGTCTGTGATACGTACTATGTTATTAAATACCCGACCCATCCTGACAAATCTGTCTGCAGTGAGCCCTAAATGCGGCGACTGACTTTAGGGTGTTTGGTGAAAGCATACTGCAGATTTGCAAGTGTGCTTGTAGATCTATTTGTTCTTGTGATATAAGGTTAGTATTTGTTTCTAATTATATGCATTATAGTCAAGAGAGATGATAGCTAGGTTTAGATCTAGATTTAGATCTATCTTGGTAGTTTGCTCCAATTTAAGAATGGGACTCACTACTCCTAGTCTACTTCAATATATTTTTGTTTGCTATATATATTGCTTCGTGAATATAGTACGTAGCTAGCTACTTTAGATGGACAATTTAAGGTGAATGCTATGTACATGTAAGTGTAATGACTAGCTAGCTATAGGAGCATTAATCTAATTTAACACTAATTTTTTACATGCGTAGCGTAGATGGACCGAAGTTGGATGCACGTTGAGAACCATGTGAGTGAAGAGTACATTAATGGCGTGTCTGCTTTTAGAAGAGCTGCCGAGCTGGATATGTTGAAGAAGGGGATGGAATTTATGTACTGCCTATGCATTGATTGTGATAATCTGAAGATATTTACCAACTCAATGCAGATCGAAGCGCACTTGATGCGAAGGGGTTTCAAAAAGGGGTATGCATGTTGGACCAGTCACGGTGAAGGTCAGATTATACAGGAAGGTAGTAACATCATAGAGGGAGACAACGATATGCCGAATGTGGAATGTGCTTTCGATGAGGATAGGTCGTACGATGACAATCTGGATCAGATGCTACGTGATGCAGAAGAGAGCTATAATGATAGAAAGTTTGGTAAATTCGAGGGCTTGGTGAAGGACTCGGAGAAATATTTGTTCCCGGGCGGCAAGCCGGAATACACAAGGTTGTCATCTGTACTTGAACTCCTGAAATTGAAGGCAAGCAATGGTTGGTTCGATAATAGTTTTATGGCGTTGTTAGGTCTCCTAGCGAACATCCTTCCGGAGGGAAACGTGTTGCCCAGAACCACCTACCAAGCCAAGAAGGTTCTTTGTCTGTTGGGAATGGAAGTAGAAAGAATACATGCATATCCAAATGATTGTATCCTCTACCAAAAAGAATATGCAAACATGCATGTATGTTTGGTGTGCATAGCATCCCGATACAAGCATAAGAATCACTCCGATGATGGCGAGGGCATCGAGGTGAAGCAAGAACCTCATGCTAAGGTGTTGTAGTATTTGCCTGTAATTGCCCGTTTGAAGCGTTTATTTGCGAACCGAAAGGAGGCAAGATTGCTGCGTTGGCACTCGGAGGAGCGTAAGAAAGATAGAAAGCTAAGACACCCTACTGATTCTATCCAGTGGAGAAACTCCGATAGGATCTTCGAAGACTTTGGTGCAGAACTGAGGAATATAAGGTTTGTGTTGAGTACAGATGGAATGAATCCTTTCGGTAACATGAAAATATGTATGTACAACTTTTCTCCTTGGCTGTGTATGAAGCGGAACTGTATTTTGATGTCACTACTTATCCAAGGGTCAAAGCAACCTGGGAATGATATTGATGTGTATCTAGTACTATTGCTAGAAGATCTTGTGACATAGTGGAACGAATGGCTACAGGTATGGGATGCGTACAAACGAGAGAACTTCACTTTACACATTATGTTGTTCTGCGACATGAATGATTTTCCTGCCCTTGATAACCTGTCGGTGTTCAATACAGAAGGAGCCAAAGCCTGTCCACACTGCTTAGATGACACCAAGAGTGTGTGGCTAAATAACTCACGCAAAACTGTGTACATGCGTTGCCATAGGTTCCTTCCCAAGTATCACTCATACCGCAAGATGAAGAAACAATTCGACAGAAATAAGGATGACGGTTCAGCTCCAAGGGCTTTTAGAGGCAAAGAAGTCTATGATATGGTTAAGGATATCGATGTTGTTCTTAGAAAGAGACGTAAATTGAGGACTCGTTAGAAGAACATCTGGAAGAAGCGATCAATTTTTTGGGACTTTCCTTATTGGGAGCACTTAGAAGTTTGCCACTCATCGATGTCATACACGTGGAAAAGAATGTATGTGATAGCTTGATTGGCCACTTACTGAATATTCGTGACAAAACAAAGGGTGGTGTCAACGCATGACGTGACTTAGTTGATATGAACATAAGGACCGAGTTAGCGCCGAAAGAGAATGATAGAGGCCAAACGTACCTTCCCCCAACTTGCTACACTTTGTCCAAGGCCGAGAGAAATGAACTATGCCCGAGCTTGCATGGTGTGAAAATTCCATCTGGTTACTCCGCCAGCATGAAGAAACTTGTTTCTATGGAAGATTTAAAATTAATTGGTATGAAGTCTCATGATTGTCATGTGCTGATGACACAAATGATTTCTGTTGCAATTAGAAGTATTTTGCCAAACAAGGTCCGAGTGACAATCATGAGGTTGTGTTATTTCTTTAACTCAATTGCTCAGAAGGTCATCGGTCCCGATGGACTAGATGCTCTGCAGGCCAAAGTGGTGACGACTCTATGTCATCTTGAGATGTATTTTCCTCTATTATTTTTTGATATCATGGTCCATCTCATTGTTCACCTAGTAAAAGAGATAAAGATACGCGGGCCTGTATTCGTATGTCATATGTACCCGTTCGAGAGGTACATGGGAATTCTTAAGTCCTATGTACGGAATCGATCTCGGTCGGAGGGCAGCATCATTGAAGGTTATGCAACCAAAGAGGTCATTGAGTTATGCGTCGACTACATGGCTCAGGTGGAACCGATAGGGGTGCCTCTATCTCGTCATGAGGAGAGGCTGGAGGGTATCAGGACTATCGGAAGGAAAGCAATCACTCCCGGTCTGGATACATACGTTCAAGCCTATTTCCCGATCTTACAACACATGATCGAAGTGTAATACCCCGGTCTGCTCGTAGCGTGGCCCATGTGGCCCATGAGGAGTTGTGTGGTGGGATTAGTCCCACATTGCTTGTCTCAAGTGAGTTGTAGTGGTATATAATGCCTGTTGGATCCAAACGTAGCACCTCTGGGTTAACTCTTTTACATGAAGCAAGGACGAAAAGTGTAAGTGAGGTGCTATGTGTGGGCGGGTCCGCCCCACGGTGGGCTGGGCATTGAGCTGATTTTGGGTCAGGGTGTTACAGATGGTATCAGAGCATCAACCTTGTTGCCGCACGCGCGTGCGGGACAGGGCGGGCATATGGCGCATGGCACATGTGGGCCCGAGTGGACACATGGCATGGCATATGTGCGCGACCGACGCACGGACGTGTACCGAGGGGTGGTTTCGGGCATTTGCAGCGTATGCGGTATGTTGCCGAGGGTCGCCACTTAAGGGGGTGAATGTAATACCCCTACCGCCAGAAGCGTGGCCCATGTGGCCCATGAGGAGTTGTGTGGTGGGATTAGTCCCACATTGCTTGTCTCAAGTGAGTTGTAGTGGTATATAATGCCTGTTGGATCCAAACGTAGCACCTCCGAGTTAGCCCTTTTACATGAAGCGAGGACGAAAAGTGTAAGTGATGTGCTATGTGTGGGCGGGTCCGCCCCACGGTGGGCTGGGCATTGAGCCGATTTTGGGTCAGGGTGTTACACGAAGTGTCTCGGTACATCGACGACCACAAAGACATGATACGCCAACAGAATCCAGGCCAGTCGAAGGTTTGGATCATGAGAGAGCACAACCATCGGTTCAACGAATGGTTAAAGGTGCGATTCATTAGGAGGTCATCAAGTGATGATATGCTGCGATGGTTGGCAAAAGGGCCAAAATTTACAATTGTGACATGGTAAGGATACGATATAAATGTATACACATTTTATACGACAACTCAGGATTGGAAGAGTACAGTCTAGAACAGCGGTGTTAGTATAGATGCGTTTCACAAGCAGTTCAATGCCGCTAGGTGTCGGCGAGACCGAGCCGCTGGACCCGAGCCCTCTGTGTATTTCGAACTAGTCCCAAATTAGTAGCTTGCTCACACAGTTGCAACATCGATGTAATTATATCCATACAACCAAATATCTATGAAGCAGATAAAGTAATATTACTTAGTTACAAAAGGACCTTATTGTCATGTCTTACAGAGGTTGCCACGCAGGGCTTAACAATAAAAGATAAACTTGTAGCGGAAACCAAAATATCTCGTGGTAGCCATCCGACATGCCCACAGGCAATCGAGTAGAGGACGGGGCCTAGTTCGTATAGTCTTTAAAGTAATCCTCCTCGTAGAACTCGATGTTGCCTGGTGTTTCTTCGGCAACTGATCAACAAATGACGTATAGCCGTGAGTACATAAAGTACTCAGCAAGTCATAGGGAAATATATGCAAATAGTATTCATGCTGGGTTTGAACAAGAATAGCTTTATGTTTAATTTGCAGAAAGTAGTATTTTACATTAAATACAAATAGGTAGATTGTAAAGCATAATTCAAAAGATTGATACATAAGTAATCAAGTTCTTTGAAACAACTAGTGAACACCCTCCGTTCACTTCCCAACCATTCCAACCAATCATAACCATTCCAATATTTTTGATAAGATCTACCCCTCGTGTGAAATCACCAAGCATTGTTCATAACCGGGGACACGGTTATTCGAATAGTTTCTAACACTCTGCAGAGGTTGTACAGCTTGATCCATAAGATATAATCATCTTATAATGTCAGAAATAACATGCTTATGAAGGCATGCAACTAAGATATTATCACAAGGCTTTTACAAAGCTCTGTTTTGACCCGGTTTTGCTTGCTAAGGATTCACCATTCTGATCCCCCTCTCATACCGCTTAACAACCCAAACAGAATTGACTCAAAATATTGCTAATTAGTTAGCCAGATTCACCCCACCCTGGACATGTGGTTGTACGATATGACCCATATCAATAGCGCACAAAATTGAGTCCTTATTGTCTACTCAGGCGAGGAAACCACATGCCAAAATTCTCCCCCTTTACTGCACGATCATTCGCCTGAGTATGAAATCATTTTTGTTCAACCCGACCAAATGGAAACCCTTACCATGACATAATAAATTTTATCTATAGTGGCTCCGCCACAATTTAATATATCGTTAAGTCAAATTTGTCATCATTGAATCATGTGATCGAGAGACCATCGCATAACTAAAGCATGACTAAGCATAATACGCACCCATGTTGGTATTATCATAATGTCCAACTAATATTACCCAATCCTATGGTGTCCAATAGTACAAGTCAATATGTCATTCACAATTATTCAAGGAGTCATACTTTCAAGTATGTATTTAACTATTCCTAAAAACAACTAAAATAAAAATAGCAATGCATGCTGATATAAAATAATATAATTATATAAAATAGGTATGACATGATCAAAGGTTTAAGACTTGCCATCACTGAAGTTTTGAGTGGCTTCAGTCGACGGGTCCAAGAACTCTTCGGAAATGCCGGAATCTATACGTACAAAAAGAGAAAAATAAATAAAATAATTATAAATAAAATTAAAAAATTACCAAACTAGAACCAAATGAAAGATACTGAATTTAGATGAATATAGAAATTTGAATCACTTGAATCAGAGCTCGAATGAAGGAGAACGAGCTCATGGAATTTTGAAAATCACATAAAATAATGAAAATCAGGATTTTCAGATTTTTGAAATTTTTTTTCTAAAGGAAAATCACTTTATTGCGTCATGTTGACAAGTGGGCCCTCGGTATTGTGAATTAGGTCCACGGGCGTGTGCCAGTCCACGATGGACCTGACTCGTGACACAGTGGCTGAGCCACATGCACATTGACGATGGCTGCCACGTGAGCAGAGGGGGCGGCGTGGCGCTGAGGTGGCGCCACATCAGCACCAGAGCCGGTGGCGCTCGGGGCCCGATGGCTCAACGGCGTTTTACGCCACGGCGAGGAACGGGGGTAGCAAGGGTGTTCTGGGCGCACGGTCTCGATGACGGGGCTCGACGGAGCGGCCGACGGCGAGTCAAAGAGCGGCGGCAAGATGTGGGCGAAGGTGGCGTTGACGCTTCGGTGGAGTTCCAATGACGTGGAGGTAAGCACGAGGACGAACACGCTCTTGCGAAGCCAACAGAGGCGACCACGACGGCAGAGGGGCTTTAGTGGCGGCGCTAGAGGCGGAGAGGCAAGATCCGGCCGGCAACGGCAAATCACGAAGCACGGGGTGGAGAGGGCGAGATAGAGAGAGGGGTTGGGGGAAAGAAGGGGAGGAAGAGAGGCGCACGGTGACAAGGTTGACGTGGCAAGAGGGTGGTCGGAGTGGTGGTTCAGTGTGGAGGCGGCACGGCCGATGCTAAGGAAGAAGGGGAGGAGGTTGGGCAGCGTGGTGCGGAGAGGGGTGAAGGAGAGGGGGACAAAGCCGAGAAAAGGGCGAAGGAGGTTCGGCGTGCAGTTTTTATAGAAGGGGGAGGAGGTGAGCGGCGCGGGGGGGGGGGGTGAGCAGTGCGCAAAGTGCGTTGGGAGCGGAATTGGTTGGGCGGCACGCACGTGGCGACACGGGGAGGCGACGTGGCACGGATGCGATGTGGCGCACGGCGAGTGCTGCAACGAGGCGTGGCGGCGACAGTGCAGCAACGCACAGGGAAGAAGGGCGGTGAGGGGCTGATAGGTTGGCCCCGCCTATTGGCGAGAGAGAGGAGGGAGAAGGGGAGAGGTGAGCCTCAGAAAGAGGAGCAAGAGGAAAAGATTATCCTGATTTTCTTTAATTCATTTAGGAATTTCAGAAATTGAAATAAATCACTAAGGCCTTTAGAAAATAGAAAATAAAGCCCTAAAATTATGGAAAAAATCACAGAAATTTCTAGAGACATGTTGGACTTAAATCAAATATTTTCAACTTAACATTGGTGATTAAGTTTGCAAATAAATTATTTTGGCTTTCAAATAAATAGGGAAAAACTTTTTTAAATCCAAAAAACTTAGAAAACTCAAGGAAAATAATTAAATTTTATATTTAACCTGAAATGACAATTTGGGATGTTACACTAGGCCAAACATAATGAAACATGGGTTTAGCTCCTACTGTGGGTTCATAGAGGTGATTTGGGAGCTCGACTACGTATTTTTCAAGATCTCGCTATTTCGGTGTCATTGGGTCAAACTTTCACAGGATGTGAAGTTCGACAAGTATGGCATCACTACTATGGACCTCGAACATGTCGGGTACAAGGACCGACCATTCGTACTCGCTAAGCAAGTTGTTTAAGTTTTTTATATAACACACACGACAAATAAGAACCGCCACATAGTTTTTCATGGAAAAAGAAGGATTGTCAGAGTTGAAAATGTCGTGGATGAGGAAGAGTTCAATCAATTTGACGAGTTGCCTCCTTTTGAAGACGACATCAGGCTCGAGGAAGAACGCAGTGAGGAAGTTAGCTATATGCGCGTCGATCATCGTGAAGAGCTATTTTTAAAAAGGAAATAGCCTAGTTATTAAGAAAGTCAGCCTGTAATTAAGAAATTATTCCATTGTAATTGATTCAGTAATTAGTAAATTATTTCATATGTTATTGTATCTGCTTTCTTGTTTTCAGAGGGTATGGTTAGCATTTCCTGAGGTTAGCCGAAAAATAGAATATTTTTTAGCTATAAAAGGAACTATCACAGGAAGTTTAGTGGAACAAACTGTCTGTGATAAGTATCACAGATATTTCTAAAATACAACCGTCTGTAATATGGTCGCATATAACATATAGTTTTTTTTAATTGAACCGTTTGTGATATAGTCGCATATCACAAATGATTATATTATGGAACCGTCTGTCATACTTATCACAAATGGTTCTGGATAAGAGAATCGTCTGTGAAATCTCTTTATTAGTATGGCCCAGCCAGGTTTTGTGTCCTTACTCCTCACTCGCCCGTCCCCCTTCGCATGCGCCATTACTCCTCACTCGCCCATCCCCCTTCGCACCCGAGTGCTCCCGACCTCGACGACGCCGACCCTCGTCCTCCACGCTGCCGCCCCGGACCTCCTGGGTTCACCTTGTGTGAGTCTTCATCCTCCAATCCTAGTCTTCATTTGTTTACAACTTGCTATATCAAATCGCATGAGATTGGTGCCCTATTATGCAACGCCTTGTTTCTACTCAACCCTGGGTCTAAATTTTGTGACATGATTTTCTTGGAGTGATGTTGTTTCTTTTAGGTTACTGGGATAATTTATAGCAAAGCAATACTACAGAATACAAATTTTGTGACATGATTTTCTTGGAGTGGCATATGTTGATTTCTTTCTATGTTGAGTTGCATTACATTCCTAGTTTTAGACAAGACGATTTTTAATCAAGAAAAATTTCTTTTGTTTTTTACTGAAATGTTTCCATAGATAGCAAGTAAGCGAGATGATGTCCGCACAGTCTTCGCCACCATCATCGACGTCGCCGAATGAATCTGGCGCTCCAATGAAATGGGTACCTAAGCGAGATGACAGAGAAACATCGAAAAGGCCTGAGGGCCGAATGACCATCACCGAGGTCATAGCCGTTGGGGTACCTCAACATCCAAAGAAAGCAATGGCAGCATTCTAGACCACCCGCGGGATAGTTGCAAGGGAACGAGTCCCCATCACCACACCAAGCTGGAAGTCTGACTGAAGAAGAGAAAGAGTAGCTGTGGGCTAAAATTTCAATGTCGTTCGAGATCCTGGTAGAAGTCCAGGGACTCGTGCAACGGAAGGCGTTCCTCGTGGTGTAAAAAGCATGGAGGACCTTCAAGAGCACGCTTGTCATGGAGTACGTGAACAAGGATAAGATACCCTTCATGAAGTATCCCTTCGTGTGGCTGAATACATGGGACACCTTTGTGCGGATGAAGATGATGACCGAATTTCAGGAGCAAAGTGTGGCACACAAGGCTATATAGATGCAAAACACTCACTCCCATAGACTCAGCACCGCTGGGTATGAGGGTAAAATCCCACAATGGTGGAGGGAGGACGAGGAGGCAATCCGGTGGGAGGCCTCACCGCTATTTGTCGGGATCACAGATGAGTGTTTCTGAAACTGGTTAAGAGTGAGGTCATCAACCACGTCTTCGAACGGCATCTCTTTCATAAACCCAGCCAACGAGGAAGTGTCCCAACATCTGGTAAGATATGTTGAACTACCTAGTTGTTAATAAGTCGATAACTTCATAGGGTCTAAAATAACATGATGACCTATTGCAACAAACATTGAATACGTACCGAATCTTCCCAAGGCTCCTTTGAAGCAGTCAGGGAGAGAGATATGCTATCCACAGCCCTGGGAAACAAGGAGCACCTGGGTTGCACGCGAGACCTGGGGGTTTATGTATCTTGGAGGCAGGGATTCCCACATGACTCCGAGGCGTATAGGAGTCGGAAGAGATCCAAGGCCGAGAACAGTTGAAAGAGGAGATTCGTGTAGAATTTCGAGGACATATAGCATCATTGAAGGAAAGACTGGATCAAGTCCTCAACCAGTCGCAAGCCGCCCCCATTATTTTGAAAGCCAGTCCCCCTCAATGTCGGAGTAGTTGCGCGTCCACACCACTTTTTGAACACAGCGACGCCCAATTACCTATCGACGACATCCAGGTAATGTACATCTCTGAAATGCTACATAGATGGACCTGTTGGATGCCTTAGCTAATCGTGTATTGTTATGTAGGAGCCCACGCCGTGCAACCTCAGAGCCAGGCTTGTTGCCTCCATTCCTGTTGAGGCTGGGCGGAGGATGGCCTATTTGTGCATGCCGGGGACGCTATTGCACGGTGCCCAGCTATGGACTAGTTTCGTGAAGGTCTAGGTGGACATGATACATGACGTTTTCAGGGTTGTCTGACTGGAGAAGCCCCCTAATGACGAGATCATGACACTAGGGGAAGCCGTCCACACATTCGTCCAGTGGCCTAAGAAGGACATCGCTTTGGACCCTTCCGTGTCGGCATCTACCCAGCATGAACAGCTGGCCTCTCCACACGACCATCTATAGCCTGCGGCCTCTTCAACCCTCCCTTTGATGTCCCCACGTGCACCTGATTCCATGAAGACCACACCGAGCATATCGGCTCCCATGAAGACCACACCGAGCATATACGAACAACGTGCCCATTCGTCTCCCGTGAAGAGCACATACCAGTGTGTCAGCGAGAAGACCAAATCAAAGAAAATCAAGGCGCCTCAAAAGCGATGGACATTCTCGATAAGAAAGCCATTGGTCCCAGGTACGCTCGTAGTCAACCTTGGAATGTGTGCTGCTTCTTTACATGTGGGGTACATGGATAAGACCAACAAGACGAGGACACAACGCCCTACGGGTTTCACCGTCAAGTACACGACGTGTCCTTTTCTTCACGAGCCTGGCTTCTTCGTGGTGGGTTTCGACGACTTGTTTGATCTCTTCAACCTCGACGCCCTCAACGCCGCACTTTTAAGATGATGGACACTGTAAATGTGTACAATTACGGTCTACATTCATGTAATACCGATAAATATCATAACTCCTTGCTTATGTATAGACACATGATCCTAGAAGCCAAACGAAGAAAAGAACCAGTCGGTTTTTTTGACCCACACTTGGTCTCCGAGCAATGCATCAACGATGATGCATCCTATGTTGAGGATTACGTAACAACGGGACTGCATGCTCACACTGACAAGGAGTACATACTTGTACCCTACAACCAGCGGTAAGTGCTTCACTCATTGCTATACTAATTGATTTGTACTTCATATGCAACACGAACTTAGTTTTAAGGACTATGGCAGCATACATGTGTAGGTGACACTGGATTCTAATTGTCATTGTACCAAACAAGAGCCAGCATGACTTCACACTTGTGAAATAATTAATCGACAGGTAAACTCATTTCATCCATAAATAACTCCATTTACCCTTCGTTTGCAATGACCGAGGCTAAGTTTTTCGAATCATGTAGGTCGTTCGCCATGTACATTGCCAAAGGAGGGAGACACATAGAAGAGAACACCACACTGCGATATATGACGTAATTTTCGATACTCGCTAGTGCACAATAATCCTATATCACACTTTGTAAGGATGCCTCTCTAGCTGAACAAACCTATGCATGTAATTTTATTTTTGTAGTGCTACCAATAGATACAGGGCAACGTACATGGATTCTATGTTTGCCACCATATGCAAGAAATCATGGGTGGTAGGCACAAGGATCCAGAGGTTTATCAATCTCACAATAATTATTTCCTACTTATCATTAATATATATAAGTGCTTACGACTTAGTCTTCCTAGTGACAGGGTATCAACATCCCTTCAAGTACAGTCCAAATGAATGAACTCTCCAAAATTCGAGGACATCTTGTGTAATATTCTGAAAGATAATAATAATAACAATAATAATAATAATTTAATTAGTTAAAGGATTTAGGGCTTGTGCGTAATTAAAGAATTTAGTATACGTGGAAATAGGATAATTCAGAATTTTTAAGAGCTGTATAAATAGATTGTGGGGTCTCTAGAAACCCTAGCAATTTTCTTTTTCCACCCCACCTTGATTTTTCTCACAGGGCTGCTGCGCCGCCTTGACCTTTTCCTTGCCGCCCCATGCGTGGTCTGGCATATCTGCATGTAGAAATTCTTTGCGACAATGACCAAGCTTCTTCTTCTTTTTGCCTTTCTTTATTCAGTAGAAGCGGCCGATCATGCTGCGCGTGGAAGCTCTTATTGAATGCTTCTTGAGCTGCCGCTTCTTGCTTTTTCTTTCTTTGTCTTGGCGCCGCCTGCGCGTGATCTGCGGCTTCGCCGCCGAGCCGACTTAGCGTCTTCTTACTGCCGAACGTCGCGATCTTCTTGCCGCTTTGTCGCGTTCTTTGTCTTTGCGATTCTGCTGCGTCGAGCCGCTGATTCTCTCTTCGCCGCATAGGCGCCGAGCCGAGCCGGCCGTTTGTGTTGATCGTCTGGCTGCTTGCTATTGGAAGCCGCCGCCGAGCTCTCTGCGTTCTTTCTTTGCCGCTGCTTCTTCTTTATTTTCTGGAAGCGCCAAGTGCCGCCGTGGGTTGGTGTGAGGTTTGCTAGCTTTAAATACATGTTTTCCTCTGGTTTGCTAGACGCTGTTAATTAGAGATTATAATTGAGGTTAATTAGAGAGGGTTCTATAGTTTTCAGTCAAAGTGCCGAGTAATAGATCTGTTTAATAGATCCGTTTAGCCTGTTGTTCCGTGTACGATTTATTCGGATACCTTAATGACAAATTTTGAAAATATCATCTACTAGTTAATTGTAGATAATTTCGATATCTTTCTATAACATATTTTATCATGTCGATCGGACAAGTAGATTTTGAGTTATGCTTTTCGGAAGGCTGCTGTCTTTACGGTTGTCGTCTTTCGGCGCTGTTTTGGTAGACTGTAGATTAAAAATAGTAAATAGACTAATTAGAGTTTTTGATATACATGAAAGTTGTAGATAATTATCCAATGGTTCTGTAGAATCTGAGAACGCGAATTTTGGTTGAGTAAAACAAAAGTTATGAATTTAGTAAGACCGCTGTTCCGAAGCGGACAGATCGGCTTTCTGGGCTAAATACGGAGGGTTAGATGATTTAATTAGAAGACTTCGTAATCTAAGAAAATGTGGATAATTTTATGAAGAATCCAGAATGGGGTGGTTTGTGGTGATCGGACTTTTGAGTCAAAAGTTACGCTCTTTTTAGTAACAGGACAGCTATGGGTAACTTTTCGGTACCGGAGTAGCGTGGTATATTTGGGGACGTGTAGGAGCGATGTCGATTGATTGTTGTTCTTATGATGCTGTAGCTTGTATTGAAATTTGTGTATTTAATGTAGGAGAGGCGTCGTACTTGTTGCCATCTGCTAGTCAAATTGTGCGTCGCAACTAGTAAAGGCAAGTGCATGGTAGACAGCGATCAATGATGATCACTGTGATTCTTTATCTTCTATTACCATTATTGTTGTGCTTTTATTTTGTTTAATTGTAAACAAATAATTGGTATGTTTATATCTTTGTTGACAAGCATGATGAAAAGTTGGATATGATGTTTATGATGGAGTTTGCATATTTGCATACATAAGCATCTTTGCATAAGAGAAGGTGATCATGATTGATCACAACTCCACGGGAGTGGAGGAGGTCCCCGATCCTTATGGAGGAACGGGCTTGAGAGTGAATGTTGTCGCGAGCATTCACTCATGCTATCTGCATATCTGCTGAAAGAAGTGCATGTGGACATGTAGATTAGATTTGCATTGATACATGAGATTAATGGATGTGAATCAAATAGAAGTACTGTGATGATAATGAAGTTATTGAATCTTTGTTGATTTATTATTGTCCGTTGTTTATGGATGTGTTTCTTTGAGTCGTGGACTCACCCTTGCTCTATTGTTGTCTTTAGGTGATCTTGAGGATGCCGTGGCGAGGCGAGTAGAGCACATGGACAACACATGATCATTTGCCATAAGAATCTTTTCATTCACAATTGGATTACTCTTGGACATGTTAGAGGTTGAATAAAATTTAGGACATCGTTTGGACTAGACTATTTGCTTTATTAATTTGGATTCTTTGGTTGATGCTATTTTGGATTATTTACCTGGGTATAATTCCCATTGCTTATCTATTGTCGTTTGATCTTTAATTATGTATGACCTTTTTGTGATCCATTGATATGATTATCGTTATTTCCTTGCTGTAATTTTATAGTGTGTCGATAATTATTAGTTGGAAGAGTAGTGTGGTGGCATTCTAGGCTCAGTGTTGGGCTGGGGTGTTACAGTTGGTATCAGAGCGGGCTTTAGGTCCGTGGTGAATAGATTAACAACTTAGGCAAACTAAAATTGTTAAAATTTGTTTTAGTATTAGTAAATCAACTAAAATTTGCTAATGGTTAACTAACCTAAAATTTGACACACTAGTGCACAGTAGGTTAGAGAGAGGTACGAATATAGTCTTTACGCTTCCGTTATGTTGTTCATTGATGGATGAGTTTATTTTGAGCTTTGAACTCATTGTGTATTGTTGATTGTGGTTGATAGCTATGCCGAGGGGTAGAGGACGTGGTCGTGGTGGCCGTGGTCGTGGAGGTCGGGGCCGCGGCGAGGTTTAGTGGAGCCACCTCCTGTGTGAGCAGTCGATGGTGAGGGTTCTTTGTTGACCCGCCTCGGTTGGGGCCCAAGATGAGACCCCGCTTTCTTGAGAGAGTTGGTGGGAGAGATCCGTGCTCTTCGTCAGTCAGCCGCGGCCCTATTCTTCGCGGCATCTGTTGTTGCTCTGTCGCACATCCACCGGTTCTGAGCGCGGATGTCACCGAGTGGATGGGGTTGAGGTTTGATTCGTTTGTGAATTGGTACACCGGTCAAGCAATGGATGGTTGCGCTACATGGAGAGGCGGTTTGGAGCTTTGGAGATGTCTTCACATCGAGGGTCCGTTTTGTAGCCTTTCATTTGAAAGGGCAGCGGATATTTGGTGGGAGGGCGTGTTGTCTTCGAGGACCGCCACTCAAGGGCGATCACTTGGGAGGACTTTGTTGATCAGTTCAAGGAAGTTCTACCCCTACTCATTTGTTGAGAAGATGGAGGTTGCCTTGGCGACCTTTGCTCGGGGAAGAGGTCTATTCTTTGAGTATGAGGTGAGTTCAACAACTTGGTTCGCTTTGTCCTTGATGTGAGCGATGATCTTGAAAGCCAAGAGGTTCCGTCGGGTCTCAATGCAGTACCAGACATGTGTTGGGAGCTACTCCACTCCGTGACTACAGCTCTGTTGTGGAGCAAGCTAGGGGCATGGAGTTGGAGATGCGACTCACAAAGGCGACAAGCCTGCGGTGGGTGGTTGCTTCGGTGGTGACGGAAGAGGAGCTCTAGTGAGGAAGTGGGTGCATTCGACGACGCTTTGAGAAATTCAAGGGAGGACCGCGATCTTTCGGTCTAGCGATCGAGGCCGTTCCTTCTTGGCGCCTCGTCCTTTTGCAGTACTCGGCTCTTCGTCTGTCGAGGCGGGCATGCTTTGCTTTAAGTGCGGTGATGGACCGCTGGCTGCTGAAGTGCACTTGGACGGAGATTGCCGTCGGTGTGGCGGCCGGGTCACAAGGGCGGGTGTGTCGCGAACCCGCTAAGCGTGATCAAGTGGGAGCTGTGCCATCTTCTTCTTCTTGATGGGTCTGCTCGAGGATCTTTCCGGATGATGATTGCTCCTCCAAAGCAATGCCATTTCCTTGGCTTGGCGCCTCGGTAGGGTACTCTCGGCGGCCGCCACCTGCCGAGACCGCGCGAGGTTGCACGACCGGCTTTACTCGCACCGCCACAGCAGATTGTTGGGGCTCTCGCCCTTGACCTCGTCTTCTTTCGCCATGGCGCCACAGAGTGTCGCCATGCCTCTGCGAAGTCCATGGTCGTCCGACGTGGTGATGTGTACTTTGCTTGTGGATTCTTTTGATGCTTTAGTCCTTTTCGATTCGGGGCTACCTTTTCGTTTGTGTCGCGGCGTTTGCTAGAGAGCGAACTTGAGTATCTGATGGATTTCTCGATCGGTGTTGGTTAGTTCTCACGGGGTATTATTGCTAGCTCTCTTTGTTTGTCGGGTGTTCTATTATTATTGATGGAGAGAAGTTCACGGCGAATTTGATAGTTATACAAATGGAGCCGTTCGATGTTATCTTGGGTATGGATTGGTTGCACTCTTATCGAGCCGTGATATCCTGTTTCTGTAGAACAGTCTCTGTGCAGACCCCGTCTGGGGAGACTTTGACCTTTCAGGGGAGTGCGCCTCCGCGCTCTCTTTCGATACCGGTGGGCTGTTCCGGTCGTGCAGCGATGGCGGACTTCTTTTAGCTCTTCTTTGAGAAACCGAGTGTGGCCGCAGATTGAGGAGATTCGGTGGTCGGTGATTACGGATGTGTTCGGTGAGCTTAGGGATTGCCACATGCGAGGAGACGGAGTTTCGCATTGATCTTGTTCCGGGTACTCGTCCCATCTCGATGTCTCCATATCGATTAGCACGTCCGTTTCAGGACGAGTTGAAGAAGCAATTGGATGATTTGTTGGCTAAAGGTTTGATCAGGCGTAGTGTATCGCCGTGGGGAGCTCTGATACATTCACGAGAAGAAGGATGGGAGTTGGCGTATGTGTATTGATTATCGTGCGCTTAATGCGGTTACAATCAAGAACAAATATCCATTGCCCCGCATTGAGGACTTGTTTGATCGGTTGAATGGAGCTCAAGTGTTCTCCAAGATTGATCTCGATCGGTATAATCAAATCAGTGCGTGGCGAGATGTTGAGAAGCGCTTTCTCCACGGTATGGGCATTATGAGTATAAAGTTATGTCTTTTGGATTGACTAATGCACTGCCATTTTATGGAGACCATGAACAACATGTTACACGAGTATCTAGATGACTTCGTGGTGGTGTTCATTGATGATATTCTTATCTATTCCAAGACCAATGAGGATCATGAGCGTCATTTGAGGCTGGTCTTAGATACTTTGAGAGAGCATAAGTTCTATGCTAAGTTGAAGAAGTGTGAGTTACGGATTTGAAGTGGGTTTTCGGTCATGTGATTAACCCTCGGGGCATTCTTTGTTGATCCTAGTAAGGTCTCCACGGTGGTGGATTGGAAGAGGCCGACTAGTGTGAAGGAGGTGAGGAGTTTCCTGGGTTTGGCGGGTTATTATCGGCGTTTTGTGCAGGATTTCTCTATCATCGCCAAATCGATGTCTCAACTAACTCAGAAAGGTGTGAGATTCGGTGGGTGATGAGTGTGGCGCGATTTACGCACTTTGAAAGAGAGGTTGGTGACCTCTCCTATTCTCACTCTTCGAACGAAGCGGTTCTGATCTTTTCGGATGCATCTCGAGTGGGTCTTGGCTGTGTTCTCATGCAAGACGGTAAGGTGATTGCTTATGCGTCGAGGCAGTTAAAGAAGCACGAGCAGAATTATCCCACTCATGATTTGGAGTTGGCTGCTGTTGTCTTTGCTCTCAAGATTTGGAGGCATTATCTATACGGTGAGCCATGTGATATTTTCACAGATCACAAGAGTCTCAAATATATCTTCACTCGAAGGATCGAATTTGAGGCAAAGGAGGTGGTTGGAGTTGATCAAGGACTATGATCTTACTATTGGTATCATCCGAGCAAGGCCAATGTAGTTGCGGATGCTCTTAGTCGCAAGGCGACTCCTGCTACTCTAGATTGCCTCATTGCTGATTTTGATCGCATGGGAATATCTTATTGTTATGCGGGCACATCACATGTTGAGACACAGTTGATTCTTGAGTCGGCTATTCGGGCCGTGTGGGAAGCACTGTGAGTGACCGGTTATTACAGGAGGTTAGGAAGCGTCGGATGAGGGCAAAGGAGTGATTTTAGCAAGGATGATTTTGGTACTTTGAGGTTTAAAGGCCGCCTTTGCGTGCCACAAAAGGCGGAGGTCAAAGATGATATTTTGAGGAGGCACATCGCACTCCATACACGTTCATCTGGTGAGACTAAGATGTATCGAGATCTCAAAGCAATTTTTGGTGGAAAAGAATGAAGGTGGACATTGCTAATTATGTGGCTTCTTGTGGTGTTTGTCGACAAGTGAAAGCGAGCACAAGCGTCCTGCGCAGGTTGTTGCGACCTTTGGAGGTACCCAGTGGCCTTGGGATGATATCTCTATGGACTTTGTGGTGGCGTTGCCTCGTTCGCGCGAGGAAGGATGCGATTTGGGTAGTGGTGGATCGATTCAGCAAGTCTGCGCACTTTATTCCTATTCGCACGACAAATTCGTGAGTGATCTAGCTCCTATTTATGTGCGTGAAATAGTAAGGCGCATGGTGTGCCAAAGACCATCGTTTACAGCGAGGACGCCAAGTTTGTCTCAAGTTACGGGAGAGTCTGCGAGTGCATTGGGCACAGCTCACTTTGAGTCTGCTGTTTCACCTGATGCAGATGGGCGATCAGGCGTACTATTCGGACTTTGGAGGACATGTTGCGATCTTGTGTTCTATCTTGGAAGGGTAGTTGGGAGGACCGGTTGCCACTTGCGAGTTTGCTTATAATAATAGTTACCATTCGATATTAGAGCCGCGCCATTTGAGGTTCTCTATGGCGGAAGTGCGGATCGCCGCTTTCTTTGGGATGCGATTGGAGAGAAGGCAATTTTGGGTCGGATTGGATTGAAGACCGTTGAGCGTGTGGCCATGGTGAGGCGAATCATTAGCGACTCAAAGTAGACGAGAAAAGTTATCTTGATTTGAGGCGTGACTTGGAGTTTGCGGTGGGTGACCAGTGCTCTTGAGTGTCTCCCACTAAAGGTATTGTTCGGTTCGGTACCAAAGGAAAGCTTAGCGAAGTGCGTTGGACCGTTCGATTATTGCAAGAATTGGGAAGTTAGCCTACCGCTTGGATCTTCACGAGTCCATGCGTGGGGTTCATAATGTGTTTCACGTCTCGATGCTGAGAAAGTTTTTGAGAGACCCAGAGCATAAGATTTCATTAGAGCGGCGATTATTGAGCAAGACCTCACGGTTGAGTCGCGTCGTGGCGCGATACGGAAGGTCGGAGCGAGTGTTGAGGCACAAGGCGTTGGTATCGTCAAGGTCTTTGTGGGCCGATCGATCCCGAGAGAGGCGACTTGGGAGTTGGAGTCTCGCATGCGAGCAATACGGAGTTGTTCACGTCGAGTACGTGTTGTTTTATTGTTTAATTTCAGCAGTGTGGTTTTTAATTGAGTAGAACGGCGAGTAGAATTCGGGGTCGAATTCCGTTAAGGGGGGTAGAATGTAATATTCTGAAAGATAATAATAATAACAATAATAATAATAATTTAATTAGTTAAAGGATTTAGGGCTTGTGCGTAATTAAAGAATTTAGTATACGTGGAAATAGGATAATTCAGAATTTTTAAGAGCTGTATAAATAGATTGTGGGGTCTCTAGAAACCCTAGCAATTTTCTTTTTCCACCCAGTGCTTGATTTTCTCTGAGAGCTGCACCGCGCCTTGACCTTTTCCTTACCGCCTGTGCGTGGGCTCTTTGTCTGCATGTGAGTGCTTTGCCACAGCGACCAAGCTCTTCTTCTACGCTTTGCCTTTCTTTATTCGGTGAAGCGGCCGGCTAGCGCGCGTGGAAACTCTTATTTGTATCGCTTTGAAATTGCATTTCTTCTTTTTCTTTTTTGTCTTTGCGAAGGCCGCCTGCGCGTGATCTGCGGCGCCTTCGCCGAGCCGGCTTGGCGTCTTCTTGCTGCCGACGTCGCCCGATCTTCTTTGCCGCTTTGTCGTTCTTTGTCTTTGCGATTCTGCGCGTCTTAGGAGGCTGCGATTCTTCTTTGCCGCATAGGCGCCGAGCCGAGCCGGTAGTGTCTTGATCGTCTGTATTGCTTGCTGGCTGGAAGCCTTGTAGCCAGAGCTCTGCTGCGTTCTTTCTTTGCTTCTTCTTCTTTATTTTCTGAAGCGCCAAGTGCCGCCGTGGATTGGTGTGAGGTTTGCTAGCTTTAAATACATGTTTTCCTCTGGTTTGCTAGACGCTGTTAATTAGAGATTATAATTGAGGTTAATTAGAGAGGGTTCTATAGTTTTGATCAAAGTCTTAGAGTAATAGATCTGTTTAATAGATCCGTTTAGCATGTTGTTCCGTGTACGATTTATTCGGATACCTTAATGACAAATTTTGAAAATATCATATACTAGTTAATTGTAGATAATTTCGATATCTTTCTATAACATATTTTATCATGTCGATCGGACAAGTAGATTTTGAGTTATGCTTTTCGGAAGGCTGCTGTCTTTACGGTTGTCGTCTTTCGGCGCTGTTTTGGTAGACTGTAGATTAAAAATAGTAAATAGACTAATTAGAGTTTTTGATCTACATGAAAGTTGTAGATAATTGTCCAATGGTTCTGTAGAATCTGAGAACGCGAATTTTGGTTGAGTAAAACAAAAGTTATGAATTTAGTAAGACCGCTGTTCCGAAGCGGACAGATCGGCTTTCTGGGCTAAATACGGAGGGTTAGATGATTTAATTAGAAGACTTCGTAATCTAAGAAAATGTGGATAATTTTATGAAGAATCCAGAATGGGGTGGTTTGTGGTGATCGGACTTTTGAGTCAAAAGTTACGCTCTTTTTAGTAACAGGACAGCTATGGGTAACTTTTCGATGCAGATAGCGTGGTATATTTGGGGCGTGTAGGAGCGATGTCGATTGATTGTTGTTCTTATGATGCTGTAGCTTGTATTGAAATTTATGTATTTAATGTAGGAGAGGCGTCGTACTTGTTGCCATCTGCTAGTCAAATTGTGCGTCGCAACTAGTAAAGGCAAGTGCATGGTAGGCGATCAATGATGATCACTGTGATTCTTTATCTTCTATTACCATTATTGTTGTGCTTTTATTTTGTTTAATTGTAAACAAATAATTGGTATGTTTATATCTTTGTTGACAAGCATGATGAAAAGTTGGATATGATGTTTATGATGGAGTTTGCATATTTGCATACATAAGCATCTTTGCATAAGAGAAGGTGATCATGATTGATCACAACTCTACGGGAGTGGAGGAGGTCCCCGATCCTTATGGAGGAACGGGCTTGAGAGTGAATGTTGTCGCGAGCATTCACTCATGCTATACCGGTATACGCGAAAGAAGTGCATGTGGACATGTAGATTAGATTTGCATTGATACATGAGATTAATGGATGTGAATCAAATAGAAGTACCTGTGATGATAATGAAGTTATTGAATGCTGTTGATTTATTATTGTCCGTTGTTTATGGATGTGTTTGCTGAGTCGTGGACTCACCCTTGCTCTATTGTTGTCTTTAGGTGATCTTGAGGATCCGAATGGCGAGGCGAGTAGAGCACATGGACAACACATGATCATTTGCCATAAGAATCTTTTCATTCACAATTGGATTACTCTTGGACATGTTAGAGGTTGAATAAAATTTAGGACATCGTTTGGACTAGACTATTTGCTTTATTAATTTGGATTCTTTGGTTGATGCTATTTTGGATTATTTACCTGGGTATAATTCCCATTGCTTATCTATTGTCGTTTGATCTTTAATTATGCATGACCTTTTTGTGATCCATTGATATGATTATCGTTATTTCCTTGCTGTAATTTTATAGTGTGTCGATAATTATTAGTTGGAAGAGTAGTGTGGTGGCATTCTAGGCTCAGTGTTGGGCTGGGGTGTTACATCTTGCCACCTTCTTAATGATGGAGGTCATTCACACAAAAGGAGAGTTTCATGCGAACCGAATAAAATTTTTAGTGACAAACAATGTTTTCTTAGTGTATTTGTGTAAACATGTTGTAAAAACATTATGACAATTTATCTATAATTAATCTGTAAATTTATTTATCTGTGATCGATATATGTGTATATGTGATATATCTATGTATTTGTGTATTTGCTTGTATATGTTATCATATATGTGTAAATTGTTCTATTGTAATTAAGAAACTCTGCATGTAATTAAGAAATTATTCCATTATAATTGATTCAGTAATTAAGAAATTATTCCATCTGTGATTGTATCTACTTTCTTGTTTTCAGAGGGTATGGCTAGCATTTCCTGGGGCTAACAAAAAAAGATATTTTTTAGCTATAGAAGGAACTATCACAGATGGTTTTGTGGTATAAACCATCTGTGAACACCATCTATCACAGACGATTCTGTGCACCAACCATCTATGATATATAGCCCTTCACATACGGCTGGTAAACACAACCATCTGTGATGGCCGAGATATCATAGATGGTAAAACAACCAGTTGTGATGTCCGACATATCACAGACGGTTTTGTGGTCGAAGCCGTCTATGATAGTTGGTGTTCACATACGGTTTCATGGTCGAAGCCGTCTATAATAGTTGGCGTTCACATACGGTTATTTATATGAACCATTTGTGTTGTGACTTATCACAGACGAGCTCAAAAACCATCTGTGATAATCGTCTGTTATCAAAGACGCAATAAATTAGACGATTCATAAACCATCTGCGATGAGGGTTTAGAACCGTCTGTGATGACCCTCTGTGTGGTACTGAATAAATTATTAGCCTATGCTAGTTATACCTTTGCCTTGCGCATCCACTTGAATCTTTCACTTCATGATGATCATGTTCTCTCCAAGTTCGGGTCCTTGTCTTGTTCATCAACACATGATGAACTCAAGCTTCATGTCGGGATTTGACTTGGTGCTCATCAAGACATGATGACTTCCTTCATCCTGAACGTTGACTTAATGACCACCAACACATGACGTCATCCAAAGTCTTCATCATCACGAGACTTAACCTATTTGACCAACTCATGAAAAATATTAGTCTCACAAAACCATTGTTATTATTTACTAAAATACTCCATTAATTCAACTGTGGGTCTAGATTCTTCACCTCGCAGACAAGAAAAAACAACAACCTATTTTGATCACAAACTAACTCTTGTTTTTGCACTTTAAATTTCCATATACTCTTTCAGAAAAGGGACTAACATTGATTAATTTTATAGTAAATGATCCAGCTTGAAATATTTGAAAGTAGAGGAACTAGGTGTAACACCCTGGCCCAATATTGAGTTCAGAATACCACTAAACTACACTAACTATTAGTTTTAATAATAATTTACAATAAATTCCAGCAAGTAGTTGAATAATAAAACATGTTCATGAGTCACAATAAAAGCATTAAATACAATATAATAATCATACGTATCGATTTTCCAGGTAGCAATACCGAATGATATCCGTCGACCGCAATTTTAGCTCGGAGGAAGCATGGCCGACTCGAACACTAGAAAAAATGGTGTTTCTCTGTTGCTCATTGGTGGTTGTCTGAATTGCCCATAATATGGAAGATAATTCTTGTACCCAAGCCCCGGCGCTTAACAAGGTGATCGAAGACTCGAGTTTTAATTCCTCGCATTATTTGGCGTTTGCGTTCGTAGCCCCATTACTTTGGGGATGTGCAGCGAAGCATAGCATAACTTGGTACCCAACTCGTCGCAAAATTCACGAAATTTTGCACTTGCAGTGTTTACCATTATGCGTAATTATCAGACTTGGTACTCCAAATCGACTAATTCGCTTCTCATCATGAACCTTTTCTTTGCTTAGTTGTTATCGATTCTGAGTTGACTTGATCCATTTGTGAGCGTGTCAATAGCCACAAAAGGAATTGAAACCTCCTGGAGCTTTGGGAAGCGGTCCTAGGATATCAAGCCCCAGTCATAAAAGGCCAAGAAAGAGGTATTGTTTGTAATGCTTGAAATTTGGTTGGTGTATCATCTACCATGAAATTGTACTGGACACACTTTTTAACCACCTCTTTAGCATCGTGCTGAGTGTAGGCGATAAAAACCTTGTCGAAAGCTTTACCAACTAATGTTACGTAGGAAGCATCGTCCCACAGATGCCCTTGTGTATATCGTGAAGGAGTGTTATTCCTTCGTTTTGCGGAATGCATCGCATGAGTATCCCTTAGGTTCCTCGTTTATAGAGGACTCCTTCAACAAAGTATACATTTTGGCTTTTAGGATAATCGATCGCCTCAAGATCATCTTGGTCTGGAACCCTTGCAAAGATACTCGTAGATGGGAGTCATCCGGTATCCTCGTAATCTAATGAGGCCATCTCAAGAGGAGGTGTCTCGGTTCTTCGACGAGAGGCGGTTTTAGAGTTGCTCCAAGAAAACTCCTTTTGGTATTATGGATCGGGAAGAAGCCATCCGAGCAAGTTGATGCGAGAAATTATCCTTCGAGGATAAATTGTACCTCGAAACCTAAAAATGTTTTCTAGCTTACGTGCTTACGATAAATGCAGAGCCATTGTTGAGTTAGAGCATTGGTACTCTTTCCCAATTTGATTCACGACTAGTTGAGAGTCTCCTCTCACGAGTAGTCGACGAATCGAGAGTGCTTTCGCAGCTCGTATGCGACTAGCAAACCGTGATACGCCACATTGTTAGTGGCACGAAAGTTTAATTGTATGGCATACTTTAAGGTTTCTCGGTAGGAGATACGGGACCACCCGACCCAGAGCCACTTAAAGTAAGTGACCCGTCAAAGTACATCATCCTTTGGTGCGTGGGAATCGTCTTGGGGATCTGAGCGAGTTCGAGATTTGTCCATCGGCGACAAAGTGCGCCAAGATCAGGATTTTATGGCCGTTCGGGACACGAAATGGAGGTCGAACTCCCAAGTTCGTGACCATTTGCCATCGTCCATTGTTTCCTTATTATGGAGGATTGCTCCCAAAGGAAACTCGGGCAGCCTGACTATTTTGTGCGCTGAAAATAATGCGCGATTTCCTCGAAGACATGAGGAGGGCATATGAAGTTTTGGACTGAGGTGCGCTCCTTAGGCGTGTAAAACCGGCACGTAGTAAACCGGTCGTTATGCGTTTTCACGTTCTCGACCGATCTTGCGCTTCTTTGCTGTGGCGTGGCGGCTAGGTAAATTAAGGCGTCTCTTACGGCTTTGGAGAAACGAGCAGGAGCACTCGAAGATACCTCTTGACATCCTCAAAGGCAATGTTTGCCTCGTTCGACCACTCAAAACCTTCATGTCTCTGAGAAGTTTAAAGAAAGGTAGTCCTTTTTCTCCTAGTCGTGCGATGAAGCGACTTAAAGCGCCATGCACCGGTGAGTTTACGGACTTCCTTTTTGTGTTTGGAGTGCATCGGAGGATGGCCTTTATTTTCGAGATTTGCTTGATTCCTCGTTCGGATACTAGGAATCAAGCAATTTTCTGAAGAAATTCAAACACACACTTCTCGGATTAAGTTTTAAATGGTGCTTTACGAGGTTGTCGAATGTTTCTTGTAGGTCGATGATATGATTAAGTCTCTTAATGCTTTTTACGACTAGGTCATCAACATAGGCTTCCAAATTCGGCCTAATTGAGATGAAAAAGTCGATTGCATTAAGCGTTGAAAAAAACAGGCATTCTTTAGACCAAATGGCATTTTGATATAACAAAAGGTACCAAATGGAGTAATGAATGCGGTCTTTTCTTCATCGTTTAGACACATATTGATCTGGTGATATCGAATATGCATCTAAAAACTTAATATTTCACAAGCGATAGAATCAACGGTGATCAATACGAGGTAAAGGAAATCATCTTTTGGACAAGCTTTATTAAGATCGATAAAGTCTCGCACATCGCCATTTTGCGTTTGACTTTTGACCATTCTGAGGTTAGCCAACCACTCTGGGTGATTGACTTCTCTTATAAAGCACGCCTTAAGTAGCTTATCAATTACGATTTAATAGCATCTCGTCGATCGAGGGCAAATCTCGTAATTTTTGTTTCTGGTACTTTATCGGTAGTAAAGCTAGCACGTGCTCGATCACCTCCACAGGGGACTCGGGCATGTCGGATGCTTGCCGCGAAGACATCTGCGTTAGCTCGGAGGAAGGTAATGAGGCGTCTTCCTATTTGGGATCGGAAGTCTCCCAATGCGAGCAGTCTTGAGGTTTCTGCGTCGGAGGAACCTCTTTGACAGTCGTTCGGCTTTAGTGCGACTTTAGACCGACTTGCTAGTCGAAGGTGACTTTCATCTCGAGTTGGTATTTGACCAACCATCTCGAGGATCGTGATGTGACTATCGCCATCTTTTGTCACATTGAATTGTGATCACTCCTTTGGGACTGGCATCTTAAGACATTGATACCCATAATGAGTAGCCATTAAGAATTTTGCCAAAGTTGGTCGTCAGAGTATGGCGTTATATCTTGTGTCGAAATCGACCACATCAAGAGACTTTCTGCGTCACGAAATTACTTAGCGAGCCAAATGTTAAGGAAGAAACTTGGCCAATGGGTTTGGCGAAGACCCGTGCGATTCCATGGAAGGAATATCGTGCCCGGCCTTACTGTCACAGGTACTTGCATCTCATCGGGGCTTTGGTAAATAATATGTTTCAAGCGCCACCATCAACTAACACTCGATTGACGAGCGGTTGTTGATGGTGGGTTCGATTCCTAATCGAAATCGACTGATCGACTCATAGTGATCAGGCGGTCGTCCTTCTCAAAGAGATGGTAACCAGCCACTTGGTAATTTATTGACAAGAGGAGTATGTATGGAATTTACCTCTCGTCCGTGACTTTAAGTTGTCGTTTGGAGTCGTATCGATGATCCTCCATAGATATGCTCAGCGGTATGGTGCGGATCTTGGAATGGCATCTCCTCATCATCGGCGACTTGACCACTCGTATGTCCTACACCTTTCGAGAGTAGGGGCGGTGCTTCTAGTTGTAGTAGTCCTCGAGCTTTCTTTGGAAAACTTCGGCGATTCTGGAGGTCATGTCCTTCCTTTTTATGAAAAGGACACCATCTTGGTTTGTCGTTCCTCGATCGGGCGCTTACCTTTGCCTTGATCGGGGTTCGACTTGGTGGTTTAGGGCTCTCTATCTTTACGGCCAAAACCTCCTTGAAACCACTAGTTTGTGGCTTTTGACTTTTTATTTTCTTCTTGGACTTTTTGCTTTTTGTCCTTACCAACCTCACGGCTCTCGAAGCGTGTGTTTCTCGATCGATAGTGTTATTCCACTCATTGCCTCGAAGCGATTGCATATCGATCGGCCATCTCAAAGAGCTCGGCAGCGGTGTTGGGAGGATTTAAAGCAATATCCTCTGTTATTCTTCTACTACGGACTCCTTGCTTAAAGCCACGATCACGGAGAATCGAAATTTCGGAATTGAGTTCTGAACGACTAAAGCGTTTGATGAATTGGCGCAAAGTCGTTGTTGTTCTGTTTGATCGGTGCAAGTCGTCTTCCTTTCGGGCGGTTGTATGTGCCTTGGAAATTTGCTGTAGAAGATCACGGAGGTGTTGCCAAGTAGATCGACTCGAGTGGTTGGTTTAATAACCACGATCGGCGGATCCCGAGCACGATTGGAAGGTAATTCGCCATTCGTGCTCTCCTCCTCCTGCTTTGCTTTCGGACGGTATTGTGTATAGATCTGAAGAAACTTCGATGGGATTTTGAGATCCATCAAATTTCTCCATGTTCCTTTGAGTCGAAAATGAGGTGGCGTGAGCGCTTTCGAAGGTCGGCGAAAATGCGGCATCCGGTAATTACTTCTTGGCGCCTTCTTTGTAGGAAAGAAGGGTTAATGTCGCGGTGATCGTATCTGACGATACCGACAGCGGTGACTGTTACATTGTAGGTCTCGATTCTTGAGGAATACTCCTCGTAATCCACCGTTGTGAATTTCTTTGCGGAGTAGTGATTGATCACCTCCTCGGAGGCTACTTGATCATCGGCGATCGAAAAGTATTTCTCGAATAGGAGATCGATGTGACTTATGGCCGTGTCGATTCCTCTGAGAAATATTCGATTATTGTAGTGAAGAAATCGCATTACTACGACTACAGAATGTTGTTGGCGAGTACTTCGGTCTTGTCATCACGATTCGAAGCCTTTGCGCAATCTCCTCGACAAAGAGATCGTATCTGGCGTTGAGCAAGCTCTTGATTGGGATTCTCAAGCAAGTCGTTGATGTCTGGAGTTCTTGTACCTCCTGTGGTGATATTGAATCGCCCGAGCGAGTTCTTACAGGCTGCAATTTTCTTTCTTGGATGACCTCAAAATCCTCCCGTCGGATCTTTGAGGCCTTCTCGGTGGAGTCACGAGAATGTCGAGGATTTCTCTCGCGTTCATCAGTGTTGGTTCTCTCTGTCGGCGGTGGTTCCCTTGCCATTACTACGAGGAGGCGCGGTCGTGATCTTGGGGAGGGTTCTCATTTCGTCCTCCATGAGGTTGACTCGATTTGAGGAAGGGCGAAGACCTCCGTTGATGATTCTCACTTGCGCAGAGGCCTCCCGCAGGAGTGCTCGAGAGACACCATCTGGCGACTTGGGTAATCCCCTCGGTAGGGAACTCGGGTTATCTTGTCTCCGTCATAAATGAGATCTGCGGAGAGGCAGTCGTATTCGTAGGAAAAGCATGCTTGATCCACTATCTCTGGAGTTACCACGAGAGATAGGATCACAAGATCTTTGGTGGAGTCTGGAATGGTGGCTTCGGGACTTGTCTCACCAGTCGGACCGCCTTAAGGAACTTGGACACTTAGAGGAAAAACTCTCATTGTGTCGTGAGTCCTCCTGAGTGCGGTTACAGTCGGATTGACCCTTGTCCTTGGAGAATTGGCTCCTCTGTTGGGCGTATCGTTGTGGGGATAAGGATCCCTCCTCAACTCCATTGATGGGATGGTTTCTGGAGAATAATCTCGGAGGAACATCACCATCGTGGATGCATCACTCGGCTCGTAGTCGAAGCGGCGGCATCCATGTCGGCGTCTGCGTGTCTGCCAAGTCGAACCAGTTCTCCTCGTTCCATCCTCTGCCATGCTTGCATGAGATTGGAAAAAGAGTATGTTGACAAGAGATTCGGAAGATCCCACGGTCGGCGCCAGCTAGCCGGTGTATTAGAACCGATCTTACGTAAAGATTATTTGATTGGGGGTCTCTAAGGATGAGATCACTTGAGTGGATTGACACGGGATGTTTAGGCAGTTCGGGCCTTCTCAGGAGAGAATAATAACCTAATCTGTGTGTATGGTATTCTTGATGATCCGACAAAGGACTAAAACTATTACGAGAGAATAGTGCTTGTGTTTCTACTTGACTAGCCCTTGTTTCTTGTCGTTCTTCTCTCCTTTTGTCTCTCTGTTTGATGCCCTTATATAGTCGTGAAGAAGTAGCCGTTTTGTCTGCGGAGATGTGCCTAATTAATGTAATGTGGCGCATGATGGCGGTAATTCGGCGCCTTGACTTCTTCACGCCGTCGGCAATTATCTTCGAGAGATAATGGGGTATTACACACCATTAATCTGGCGGAATAATAGTGCGTGTAGACCGTTCAGTTCCTTAATCAATTGGACCTAAAGGTTTGATTATAAGGTGGTCGTATCAAGTAGGACTTACGATCAAGAAGAACTTACGACTATGTAGTCGTAGAAGGACTTTCGGTCATACGACTATGTAATGGTCGTAGAAGGACTTACGACCATGATGTATCGTAGAAGAACTTACGACTATGGGGGTGATTGTAGAAGAACCATGTTAGGCCTCTCCCTTATAGAAATCGTACAGGGACTATGTGACATCATATTTACCCCGGATAAAAGATAAAATGAGGATTATTAGATCCTCGTAGAATCAAGTAATTGCAATGATAGTTTTTCAGCTATCCTCCCATGTGAGATGTGAGTAGCAACAATAGAGTAAGAGTGAGTCCACGACTTAGCAAGAACAAAATAAAACAATGAACAACAATTTAATAGACATAAACAATATCATCATCAACACATCCACATATCCTATTCATGATCATACTCAAATATCAAATCCATTTTTCCTTTAATGCAAAATAACTCTATACTACATACTCACATGCTCATTTCATCGCTTATACCGGTATAGCATGAGTGAACACCCGTGACAGTGTTCACCCTTTCATTAAGCCCATTCTCCAAGGATCGGGGGTCTCTCTACTCCTGTGGAGTCTCTAGCACGAGGTAGATATGCAATCACTATGATCACCTTCTCTTTTGTGCAATGATGCAACAATTCAATTTAATCTCATCAAATATTCCATTAACCACAATTCATGTCTTCATCATCAAAATCAATACCATAGTCATCCACAAGACGTGTAATTGAATAATGCAATGGAATAAAGAGCTTAACGGCAATGAATAATAAAGAAAACAACAATCAAACCATCGATCACCATTCTACTATGCACTTGCTTCTTATCCTCTCGGAGCCGGGTAGCGAGATGGTGGTAAGGTGCTAGATGCAACACTACCTGAACGAACAATTAAAACATACTAAATAACACACCACCACAACACCAAAACAATAAGCTAATCACCTTCACTTGTCTACACAAAATCGACACATTTAGCTTGATTCTACAGGACGCACTACCCACTGTCCCAGTAGTAATATGGATCTAACTCTCTCATCTGAACCCCAAATATAGCGAAACATATACTTTCTGGAAGCTCCAAAAAATTGCGTACAACTTTTTAGTTATGACAAACCTCTGAATTCGCTGTTTACATCCCTATTTTTGATCCCAAAGTTTACCCAAGAATCTGTCAGGACAGACCACTTCGCAATTTTATATCTTTTTTATATAACTTGAAAAGTAATGAACAAAAGCTGTTCTGGAATCTACTTAAAACATATACTCTAGATGGAATGTGAGCTAGGAATGTGAGCTCGCCGAAGAGGAGGAAGTTGGCGGTGATGTAGCTCTTCATGGCTCCAACTGCGAGAACAAGCACGAGAAGAGGATGAGTGATGCTCTAGATGGAAAAGGACACGCGTGTTAACCAAGGAAGCTCACCAGAGAAGCAATGGCATAGTGGCATGCTCACCGTCATCAAGGAAGATGACACCTTTCCCATGAGAGACCATGTGAGAGGTCCTCCATTGTGAGTGATGAGTATTTGACAACTTGTTGAATAGGTTGAGAGTTGTGTCTCTCGGTTTTATCTTGTTTACTGTCTTTGAAAGCAGGGTGTCGGAACTACATTTGTGTATGGGCGGAAGTTCGATGTCGGAACTCTGGCGTTGGAAATAGGAACTTAGATTAATCGGGAATTGTGTTTGGTTGAAGTAATCGGAACTTCCGCTTTGGGCTCGCGGTGTGTCGATATCTTGGCGTGAGTGTTCCTCTAAGGCGAAAATCGGAATTGAAAATGCAGGAGTGCGGGCGTTAGATGTCGGAAGTTCCATGATAGTAGCGGAACTTCGATAATCGACAAGTCGCGGACGTTAGAAATCGGAACTTCCATAAGTAAAGTCGGAACTTCGATTGTGTCGAGCTGTGCGAGAGAAGTATAATTTGTGATTGTGAGTTTGTATGAGTTTGAGTCTTGTACAAATGATGATGCTATGATATTGTGCAATGCTATGTGATGTGTTTTTATGCATGTTATTGCGGGACATCAAGGCGAAGTCGTGGCGAGACACGAGGTGATCGGACTAAGCGCGGCGGCGTTGAGAGTCGAGCGGTCGGGATGTGTCGAAGGCGGCGTGAATCTTGAGGTGGTTGCGAGTCAAGGACAGCAAGGTGTCTGGGAGGCTTCGGAAGGTGCGCAAGGGAAGCGGTCTTTTAGCAAGCGGCACAAGTGGGGCGGTTCCGTTCGGTGTAGCGGGCTTAATGGGTTGGAGGCCCATTAGCCAAGGCTATAAATAGGGGTGAACCCCTGGTGTTAGGGTTAGACCTTTGAGAAAGAAAATTAGGGTTAGCTTTAGCAAAAGGGTTTGTTTTGCTTTTTGAGAGTTTGTTGAGTTGGAGAGGATGAACTGAAAATCTCTTGTAATCATTCCTCTGTGTTTCCTCTGTAATCTTTGGATTCCTATCAATGAAACTCTGAGGTTTTGGTTTCTTGTTTATGCCTCTCTTTATTCCCTCTCTGTTCATGTTGAATATCTAGGGTTTTGGTGTATCTTTTGATTCCGTTTATGAAATAGCATGAAACTTGATATCTAGAGTCGTTTTGATATTGCTAATATATCCTCAAAGTTTCATGAACTAAGAATATGAGAATCTTGTCTATTGTGATTTTTGGTCTTTCTTGCCACTTCTTCAAGAAATCCGTTTTTACTTTGATTAATGAATCTTTGTTTGCGATTCTTCTCCATGAGGTCAAGATGTTGTTTAGGATGATGTCCTGTGAAACTTGACCTGAGAAGAGCATTCAAGATTTAGTACTTTGGATTTTAGGAAAAACCGGCGCCTTGTTCTTGATCGGGACAATGGAACTTAGATTGTCCACGTGAAACTACATTGGCGGAACTTCACTTGAAGCGGAACTACGCGATGCGGAACTACTGCCGGGTAGAATCAGACTTCGATTTACGTGAAACGATCTGAAGTTTGTTTTCGTTCTCTGTTTTTGCTTCACTCTTCTTGAGATATCCACAGGGCTTTGTAGGGTTGTTTTAAATACAGTAAAGGGGAGTTCTTAATTTTTAAGGCACCATTCACCCCCTCTGTTGCCATTTCGGTCCTTCAATTGGTATCAGAGCCGGTTAGCTCTTCCTTATAGATCTTAGCGGTCGGTTGAGCCATAACAGCGGACAAGTATTCCACCAAGCCTCCGGTCTTTGATGGCACGGATTACCTTACGGAAGAGCGAATGGAAACTTACATCGAGGCTCGGGGTATGCCATCGGAGAAAGGTGAAGGTTAGATTTCTTTGTTCTGCCAATGAAAACATCAATGTGGAAACATGCGATGTTGAGGCAAATGCTAAGGCAAGGAACATTATCATTCGAGGTTTGGCGAAGTGAGTTTGATCGCATTTCTCATTTGACTTACGCTACGACATGCAGGTGACCCTCGATGCATACCATGAGGCACCACCCAGTTAAAGCAGTTCGACAAGACCGGTTCAAGCGAGAATCTGACAAATTTGAAATGCTTCTTTGGTGAATCTCTTGGCGAGTGCTTTTCAGCGTTTCCACAAGATTTTGAGCAACCTCGGCGGTCGGTCTTACATACCCGACTCGGATAGCGCTCGACAGATGCTTTCGCACTTGATCTTCGTGTTTGGGAGATGAAAGTGACTACCATCAAGGATAGCACGGACCTCTCGACCACGACTCTTGATGCGTTTTACTCGCGTCTCAAGACTCACGAGATTGACATTCTCTCGAAGGTCAAAGTCACGATCGATGGTTTTAGTCACGATCCCACCTCTGGATCTTCTTACGAGTCAATCGCGGGTTCTCCTAGTTGCTCTCTGTGACATAGCGATGATCGGTTAGGCGACTTGAGGATGAGCAGCTAGCCCTCTAGCTCGGAAGTTTTCCCATGCTTACAAGAGGAGGAGGGATGGAAAAAGAGGAGGTCTGTGATTTGCATCGAGTGTGGTGGCCCCAACCACATCAGAGCAAAGCGCCCCAAGGTGAGGGAAGGGCAAAGGTGACTATGGCGGTTCGGGCAAAACGACTACATCGACAAGAACGCAACACGAAGCCCTCGATGCGACCAAGGCAAGAAGAATCGCAACTTTGGGAAGGCAAAGAAGGCATTCCATCGCGTCCTCACGCCCTCGGCCAGGCTGGACACGGCGAGGTGGAGGGTGGAGTAACGATGATGGAAAGGGCGATCAAGATCCCAAGGATGGCGGCAACTTCTCGGCATGTGCTTCATGGCCCTCGAGGCGGCGAGCGACAATGGTGTACTCCGACTCAGATGAGGTTAGTCCACTTACGACCCGACAATGATGCTTTTCTTAAGCTAGGTAGATTTCATGCTAAGTTTAGGGCTAAGTGTCTTTGAGTTGGAGAAGGAAGTAGCTAGACTATCACGGGAGCTTACTTTACTTACATCTGCTCCCTCCCGTGATGATTGTGACACATGCTGTGCTTTGCTTGATGACATGGAAAAACTAAGGACCTTGCATGATAGTGTGTCCTCTGAACTAGACATGATTAAAGTAGAGAACATTAGCCTTCTTGTTGAATTAGAGATGAGTAGGGTAGCACCTCCTTCATCTACTACTGTTGAGGCTACTGCTTGCACCTCATGTGAGGTTAAGGACAACTCGTTTAGAGGTCTTTATACCATGTTGCTTGATCACTGAGACTTGTGAAAATTGTAATAATCTCGGGATGAACCTAAAGCAGGCGAGATCACAAAATTCTGAATTCAAGGCTGCGCTACTAGAGCCCATTGTTTCTTGTTTAAACTGTCCTAAGTTAACTGCTGAACTAGAATCTGTATCCAAGCAGTTTCAAGAAATGATTGATCACAATAACAAACTGGCTCAGTATGCTTCTAAGGACCTTGTTAGCTCACCATGCAATCAATGTTATACACTAAAATGTGATTTGGTTGCTTTGGATGAAAAATGTGTGAAGCTAACTAAGGACCTTCTAGAGACACAATCATCTACTTGTATTGTGTGTCTTTGGGAAGAAGTCTAAGGGTTTGGTAGAGGCGCCTAGCAGCGTGAACCAATCTGTAGTGATGGGGAATTTGTCCCTCCAAAGTCGGTTTGTGCATGCACAAGCCAATCTTTCCTCTATTTGTTGGTTCTTCTTACGCTCCCTTACCTTCTGCTTTGTTCCTTCTTCCCCTGCTCTTCTTGCACCTCTCTCTTTCGGGAGTGTCAGTATCTTATGAACACTCTCGAGAGGTTTGTAGGAGGCAAGAAGAAGCTCAATCTCATTCTAGACAAATCTAAGATTTGCAGATTTAATCAAGGTCTAGGATATGATATCCATGAGGATATGAGGAAGCATCCACCTGTCGTGCTCAAAACCATAGCACCAAGTGTGATCAAAACTAAGCCCAGTACTGAGAAAGTCAATTTTAAGTCAACGGGTTTTATTCAAAGGATCTCTGACAGCAAGGTGATTCCACCTGCAGCTTCGGCCCCTCAGAAGGCGAAGTATCATTGCACCTTCTGTCAGAAGGATGGACATTTAGTTGATCATTGCTTGGTAGCGCCAAGATCGCGCGTAGAGATCGTGTTGAGTCTGTTAGGTACATTCGGTCGGCCCGGACCATGAGTGCACCTAAGACCAACACGAGTCAAGGTTTGATAGCCCGATGATTTAGGGCGACATCGAGGACTTGGTTTTTACGAGTTTTCGATTTTCGTCCTCATGCTCCCTTGGTCGTGACTTAGTCGTTTGAGGTAGATCTCGGTTTCCCTTCGATATGGCTACGCGGCGTGATCGACATGTTGCGATTTCCGGCTCGCTCTTCCATAGCGATCGGATTGATAACGACCAGTCTGCACGCGGACCCGACTTGTTGAGTGATAGAGGCGTAGGGTAGATAGAGTCGGTCTTGCTTGACTACTTCATCATTCGACGTGTTACCCGGTATTGGGTGCCAAAATTCTGTTGATTCACCCGATCTTGAGACTTTACTCTGTTTGACTCGGGTTCGTCGGTTTGGGAAGGAAAGGTGCGGATTGTAGACTCGGGTGTTCTCGTCATATGATCGGAGACTCGTTGGTTTTCTTCCCTAGCCGTGCGAGGTGATGAGGCGATCACCTTGGAGATGCTTCATTTAGGCGCGTCATCGCTAAAGTCTGTGAGCATTAATGATTCTTTTATTTTGAAAGATGTTGACTTAGTAAGTAAGGCTGCGGTATAATCGCTTTGGTCTCTCGACTTCTGGATAGCGATTCTGAGGTGAGCTTTAAGAAAAACAATTGCAAAATTCTTGATTCTTGGGTAGCCTAGTTTGCGGGATTCTCGATATGGGAGGATCTTTCGTCTGAATTTTACGAGTTTTACGGTGATCCTCTCCGGTGTTTAATTATACGAATCCGTGATTTGACCTTACGGCATAGGAGACTAGGTCATATAGGCTTTGATCATTTGACACGAGTTAGCGGCCACGATCTCATTCGTGGTTTGCCAAAACTCAAGATGGTCAAGGATCTAGTTTGCTCTCCATGCCGGCCGCGGCAAGATGGTTCTTGCTTCTCACTCTCGATCCACAGTGACAATGGTGATGCACGGGACAAGCTGCTCCATATGGATCTGATTGGTCGGCTCAATCTGATTAGCGGGAGGAAGTGGTATATTCTTGTTGTGGTCGATGACTTCTCGAGGTACTCTTGGGTGTTTTCTTAGCCTCGAAGGATGAGGCGTTTACTCTTTTCGTGGTCTTTTTAGTAGGCTTTTGTTGAACTCCCGGTGCATTACGAGCAATTCGCGGTGATAATGGCAGAGTTCAAAATTCCTACTTTGAGAGTTTTGTGGTGAGGCAGTGTAGAGCACGGTTCTCGTCTCCATCGTCCCTCAGCGAGAATGGCGTTGTGGAGAGGAAGAAGCCGTACCTTAGTCGAGATGGCGGGCGATGCTTGATGAGTACTCTACACCTAGAAAGTTTTGGTGAGGCCATTGCTCTTTGCTTGTCATGTTTCTATGAGTCTTTCTTGGGCACTCTTGCATCGCACTTCTTATGAGTTGAGATATGGCGAAAACCCGGTGTCTCGCATTTTCGTGTGTTTGGTTGCAAGTGTTTTATTAAAGTGCAGGAACCTAGATAAGTTCGAGTCACGATCTTGTGATGGGATCTTTACAGGTTACTCGACTTCTTCTCGTGCCTATAGAGTGCAGGCTGAGTCTAGCAAAATGATAGAAACACAGTGAGGTGACCTTGATGAGGCGGTCAGGGACTAGGCACGATATCTCGAGTTCTCTAGAAGCGATCTGAGTCCATCTTTGTGGGCGATGAGGAAGGCGGTGATGAGGTTGCCTACCCGATCCAGTTCTTCCTCCTCCTCTTGAGTGCCTTCTTCCCTTTGCACCTCGAGGAGATCAACCCTTACCTACGCTTCTTACGAAGCTAGTGGCTCTATTCCTATCTCATCTGCTCATGAGGTAGAGGCCACTTCTTCATCTCACCTGGACCTCCTAGACACATTCAAAGGACCATCCTTGAGCGGATCATTGGAGACCTCTTTGGCGTGTCACACGTTCCAAAGCTGGTTTGTCTCTCTTTGTCTTCATTCTACTTTCGTCGCCTCATTCGAGCCTAAAGGCGTTTGTCATGCTCTATCGGCGAGTCTTGGATAAGCGCTATGCATGAGGAGTTGGAAAACTTTGAAAGAAACAAGGTGCGGTCCTTGTTGAGCCCCTCAAGGTCACAATATCATTGGAACCAAATGGGTGTTCAAGAACAAGCAAAGTGAAGATGGGTTAGTCATTGAAACAAGGCTAAATTTGGTAGCTCGGGGTACTCCCAAGTTGAGGTCTAGATTTGAAGAGGCCTTTGCCTGTAGCTAGACTTGAAGCCATTAGAATCTGCTTGCTTTGCGACTTCTAAGGGTTTCAAGCTTTACAGATGGATGTTAAGAGTGCCTTCCTCAATGGCCTTATTGAGGAAGAAGTCTATGTCGAACTGACCTCGAGTTTGAGAACCCCAAATACCTAACCATGTCTACAAGCTTTCCAAAGCTTTGTATGGACTCAAGCGGCTCCCGAGCTTGGTATGAAAGGCTTAAGTCCTATCTTTGAGTCATGGTTTTGAAATGGATAAAATAGACAAGACCTTGTTCATCGCCGTCTTGGCGATCTTTTGCTCGTCCATATCTATGTGGGCGACATCATCTTTAGCGGCTCCTCACATCTGTGGTTTCCCAGTTTTAGATGTTATGAGCTCGAATTTGAGATGAGCATGATGGGTGAGTTGAGCTTCTTCCTTGGCTTCCAAATCAAGCAGGACTCGGAAAGTACGTTTCTTCACCAAGGCAAGTACACTCGAGATCTTTTGAAGTGCTTCAACATGAATGATGGAAAGCCGATATCAACTCCGATGGCATCTCTGGTGCTCTTGATCGGATGAAGGCGGCGAACTGTTGACCAAAGGAGTTCGGGAGCATGATTGGCTCTCTCTTGTACCTCACGACCTCGAGACCGGACATACACTTCTCTGTGTGTCTTTGTGCTCGGTTTGAGCTTCTCCTCGCGTATCTCACCGTCGGCGGTGAAGCGCATCTTCGGTACCTTGAGCTACCATTGACTATGGTATCGGTACTCTTCCTCTTCTTGTCTATCTCTTAGAGCCTTCTGCGATCACGATTTATTTGGTGTAGGATAGATAGGAAGAGCACCTCAGCACTTGCCAATTCATTGGCACTTCTCTTGTCTCTGGTGCGTCAAGAAGCGATCCGGTGTTGCCTGATCCGCTGCGGAGGTCGAGTGCGTTCTTTGCGGCCGATTCTTTGTAGCCAAGTGCTTTGGATGGTCTCGACCCTGCATGACTTTGGGTTAGTAATCAACTGTGTTCCACTCTTTTGTGATAACATGTCTGCGATTTGCATTGCTAAGAACCCAGTGCAACATTCTCGGACCAAGCATATAGATATCAGATATCACTTTCTTCGAGACCATGTAGAGAAGGGTGACATTGTGCTCGGTTTGTGGAGAGTGAGCACGATTGGTGATATCTTCACCAAGCCTCTGGACAGCTCTCGGTTTTTAGCTCTGCGGGGAGAGCTTGGGGTGGTTTGTCCTTACGGACTGCTGTGAGGGGGAGCTTATATTTTACTCTATATTATATGTTATTTATGCTCTTTCTCCTTTCTGGTTACATTTCATTTAAATATTTTGGGTCTAAGTCCTTCCAGCATAGGTTAGAGTGGTTCTCTTGCCAAGTTGCTTTGACTGTAAATTCTTATCTTGTGCTTCTAGGATGTTGCTTATTAGCTGTCTCTTCTCTCTCTAAGTAGAGCTTACTCACTTCTTATAGGTTCTAGCAAGGTGGACCACCCTTGGGTAGGCAGGGGCGATGTTTGCTCCTTAGTGTGAGTTGATCGGTGATAGTCCTAGAATCATATGGGGTAGATAAGAACACATGCGAGCTATAGTTTTCTCTATATCTTATCTATGCTCTAAGAATTTGCTTTTACTGTTTCTCTTATCGATTCTCATTTTTGTTCCTTTGGTTCGGGGAGTTTATCTTGGTTATTCGGTTCTTAACTTGTCATAACTCAACTTTGAATTAAAAGATGCATTTCATTCGAAGGAATCTGGATTTTTGTGCATTTCATCTGCATTGCATTATAAACACTTGGAGCCTTGTCTATTATCCTTTATGATCTGTTTTCTTTGTTTTACATCTTGCCATGATTTATGCTAAAGCTGCTAGATTTATCATGACTTTTTATGTGTAGTTTAGTCTTTGCCATGCTAAGGTGTAGTTTAAAAATGCTAAACTTGAATTAAATCTGTCATAATAGCTCTTGAGACTAGTCATTGAAGTTATCCTTTTATGATTCTCGCCATGTCAAGTAAAGGTGAGTTGAGTCTTGAATCTTTATTGAGTTTGAGTAAGCTATGTCGGTTTGTTAAGAAACTTGACTTATCTTTGTCGATGGTCTAAAAACTTCAAAAGCAAAAATGATCTCTTTTGTCGAAAAAGCTGATCTCACCAAATCTTTCTCATGGGGCCCTTGCCATTGCACTAGGCATGAACTCGGGGAGCCTTGGATGACCTAAGATCACCTCCTTAAGTCATTTGCTTGGGTGGTCGCATAAGGCTTGGGATCTAGCACATGGTTAAGATTTGAAAAATTGGTTGAAGCTTAGGAGGCGGTTGTGGATGGCACCTAGTCGAGCTTGCTTTCTTGAGATAAAACCATAAGAGCTTTGAGAAAAAGAAAAATGTGCTAAAATTGCTTATCATTAAAAGACCAAGTTCTCGATAAAATGAGTCCTTCTTCAATGGTAGCACTCTAAATTGTTCAATATAAGTCCTCTTGGTTCAACTTAGATTATTTGACATGGCTTGTATCATCCTTGGATATCTTTAGCTAGACTTCAATCTTGGTTTATTTGACTTGCTAAAGAATTGGATCATTAATCAAATCATGGATTTTCTGTCTTAGCTTTTCTATACATCAATTGTCATGATCTTGATAGCATTCTAATGTGTTATGGCTTGGTGTAATACTCTAATAGTCATTTTGGATAATCTACATGGCTCCTAATGCTTAAAATGAACATCATATAGTCTTTTCCTCCCTTTTCTACATCTTGATGATTTTATTGCCAAAGGGGGAGAATTTTGGAGAGAAAAAGCCTTGAGTTTTGCGAAAATTACTCTTTCATCTCATCTCAAGTCTTTCTCTTGTGTCAACATGGTCTTGAGCTTCTCTACTACTTGTTTAGACCGTGGTTGACTTTAAACTCAAACTCATCTTATGCTTTTTGGTGATTGTCAATATACTCATCAAGGGGAGATTGAGAGACCATGTGAGAGGTCCTCCATTGTGAGTGATGAGTATTTGACAACTTGTTGAATAGGTTGAGAGTTGTGTCTCTCGGTTTTATCTTGTTTTTGTCTTTGAAGCAGTGTCGGAACTACATTGTGTATGGGCGGAACTTAGATGTCGGAACTCTGGCGTTGGAAATAGGAACTTAGATTAATCAGGAATTGTGTTTGGTTGAAGTAATCGGAACTTCCGCTTTGGGGTCGCGGTGTGTCAGATATCTTGGCGTGAGTGTTCCTCTGAGGCGAAAATCGAATTGAAAATGCAGGAGTGCGGATGTTAGATGTCGGAAGTTCCGCAATGGTAGCGCGGAACTTAGATAATCGACAAGTGCGGACGTTCGGAATCGAAACTTCCGCAAGGTAAAGTCGCGGAACTTCGATTGTGTCGAGCTATGCGAGAGAAGTATAATTTGTGATTGTGAGTTTGTATGAGTTTGAGTCTTGTACAAATGATGATGCTATGATATTGTGCAATGCTATGTGATGTGTTTTATGCATGTTGTTGCGGGACATCAAGGCGAAGTCGTGGCGAGACACGAGGTGATCGGACTAAGCGCGGCGGCGTTGAAGTCGAGCGGTCGGGATGTGTCGAAGGCGGCGTGAATCTTGAGGTGGTTGCGAGTCAAGGACAGCAAGGTGTCTGGGAGGCTTCGGAAGGTGCGCAAAGAAGCGGTCTTTTCGCAAGCGGCACAAGTGGAGCGGTTCCGTTCGGTGTAGCGGGCTTAATGGGTTGGAGGCCCATTAGCCAAGGCTATAAATAGCGTGAACCCACAGTGTTAGGGTTAGACCTTTGAGAGAGAAAATTAGGGTTAGCTTTAGCAAAGGGTTTGTTTTGCTTTTGAGAGTTTGTTGAGTTGGAGAGGATGAGCTGAAAATCTCTTGTAATCATTCCTCTGTGTTTCCTCTGTAATCTTTGGATTCCTATCAATGAAACTCTGAGGTTTTGGTTTCTTGTTTATGCCTCTCTTTATTCCCTCTCTGTTCATGTTGAATATCTAGGGTTTTGGTGTATCTTTTGATTCCGTTTATGAAATAGCATGAAACTTGATATCTAGAGTCGTTTTGATATTGTTAATATATCCTCAAAGTTTCATGAACTAAGAATCGAGAATCTTGTCTATTGTGGTTTTGGTCTTTCTTGCCCTTCTTCAAGAAATCCGTTTTGCTTTGATTAATGAATCTTTGTTTGCGATTCTTCTCCATGAGGTCAAGATGTTGTTTAGGATGATGTCCTGTGAAACTTGACCTGAGAAGAGCATTCAAGATTTAGTATTTTGGATTTTTGAGAAAAACCCGGCGCTGCTTGTTCTTGATCGGGACAATGGAACTTAGATTGTCCACAGTGAAGACTCTGTGGCGGAACTTCCATTGGCGGAACTACTGTGATGCAAAACTACTGCGGGTAGAATCAGACTTCGATTTACGCGAAACGATCTAAAGTTTGTTTCGTTCTCTGTTTTGCTTCACTCTTCTTGAGATATCCAGAGGACTTTGTAGGGTTGTTTTAAATTCAGTAAAGGGGAGTTCTTAATTTTTAAGGCACCATTCACGCCCCCTCTGTTGCCATTTCGGTCCTTCATCCCAGCAATCCACAAGACCAAGAGCTTTTGTTCTTGGAGAGAAGCTGTGGATATCATGGGGATCTGCTCCTAATCTTTGGATGATGTGACAATTGGCAATGGTGTTAAAGGTTTGTCGTTTCACATGTTTTTGGCAATGTTGGCATCTTTGTCGGGTCTCGAGTGATCGGCCGTCCATAGGTGATCAGGCCAAGCCATAGCAGCGATCGGACCGGCCTATCTCTAAAGTGTTGTTTGGTGGACCAAAAATAGAGGTTGCGGGAAGAGAGGAGATTCTATTGCACTTGGTCTCATAATTTTGGAGTCTCGGTCAAAAGTTCTATTCGTTTGAAAATTCGGTGGGTTTGAATTTGAGGTTGAATTGGCTAAGTCGACTTACGGTCCGCCGGCCAATAGGTGGCGATCGGGCCAGGCGAGTGTGATCGGCCGGTTTTCACTTGGATCGTAGTCCTTCATGGTGGCGATGTTGGTTGTTAGGTCAAAGTCATGAGTTTGATGCATATGTGTTGCATGATGCATATTTTGACTAACATGGGTCAAGTTGTGAAGAACTTGTCCCCGGATTCGTATTGCTTGTCTATTGTTGTGCATGTTGCTTGGTGGTTAACGACGGTCAACGGCAAGGATGATCGGGACTAGGCTTGGAAAGGCGAGGTCGAGCGATCGGCGATCTTTGCGTGAGTCAATGAACTCAAGAGTGGTGCAAGATGGACAAGGGTGACCTATTGGCCAACTTTGTGGCGCAAGATGACCCAAGGTGGTGATTAGGTCAAGAGGCAATAAAGACGGCGCATTAAAACACGTGCGTGTGTGACCCGTTTGTTTTGGACCTTAACGGGAGCCCAATTGAGTCAAACTTCTAGAAGGTTTAAGCCTCCAATATAAATAGAGAAGGGAGGTGGCTGCACCTCTCTTCGCCTCTTTTATTGTTTTGAAAGCCTAATTTTGCTTAGGGAGAGGAGATGTGGAGGTTAGGGCTCTAGAGAGTTTTGATTTGATTTCGTGCTTTTGGATTGAGCATTGTCCTCCATTGATGGAGTGGCTGTAAACCAAAATCATATCAAATCAATCCAAGGAAAGTTTGATCAAAGTTTTGTCTCTTTGCTTTCCTTCTCTCTATTTGATGATTTTGAGTCTTTCTTTGATCCGTGAGTTTTTACTTGATTTCTTCACGTGATCTAGCTTGCTGTGACATGTGGGAACATATCTAGGATCATCTTGATCATCAATCACCCACGAGCAAGATTTTGGATCTAGTTTTCGTTTTGACTCGGTTTTGAACCTTCCTCCTCTCAAACGAAAAATGATCGTAATTCTTCTAAGAATTTTCATAATATTCGATTGGAGTAGGTTCCTAACATCATAGAAGGTGTGTTCCAAGTTTCATCGAGTTTGGGTTGTAGATCAAAAGTTACATCTATTTGCAACCGTTTGTCGGGATGTTTGATCATTCTTGATGGCGGTCATCTGCCCAAGGTCACCGATCCGACCGCGCGGTCGTGATCGGACCACCATTGACCTAGCGGTCCGACCTTGACCTTGAGTTTTGTTTAGCTTGTGTTGATTTTCGTTGTTTTGTTTGGGGTTAAATTGGATTCAATACTAGTCTTCCATTTGTCTTGGTATATTGATCTTCATAGCTTCCATAGCTATTGGAGTAAAATCTTATTGAATCAATTATTTGTAAAAAGTAAGCGTGCTCTATTCACCCCTCTAATCGCCTTTTCGGTCAAACAAGTGATATCATAGCAGTTAGTTCAATCTTGATCTTAGCAGGTCCTTTGAACTGGCGATGGATAAATACTCAACCAAGCCCTATATCTTCGATGGGCACGACTATGCCTATTGAAAGAATGCATGCGAGTCTTCCTTGAGAGCAAAGGATAAACTATATGGGAGGTTGTTCGAGCCAGCTCGTTGTTCCGAAGTTGCTCGCAGCGCCCGTGACCCTCTTGGCTAACAACAATAAGGCAAAAACCTCTTATATGGTGGGCTTGATAGGCGGGAGTATGATCGGATTTGCAATCTTGAGACCGCATGAGATTTGGAACACCCTCGAAACCTACCACGAGGTTCGACCCAAATCAAGAAAGTAACCAGACGATCTATAAGTGTGAATATAACAAATTCGAGATGCGTCTTGGAGAGAGCATCGAGGATATTTTAGTCACTTTAATAAAGTGATTAATCGGATGAAAATTTGTTGGTATTGAATAATCTCGATCTGAAAATGCCACCCACCTCTTGGCTGCAATCAACACCAAGGAGTGGGAGATAAAGGCTACCGCCATTGAGGAGAACGTCAACCTCTACGATCGACTTTGGAGCTGCTCTATAGCAAGCTTAAGACTCATGAGATCAAGAGGATTGATCATTCAAAAAGAAAAATATGGCGTTGGTAGCGGACCGCTCAAGAGAGCTTCGATGGGTGTTACGGGTCTTCTTACGGATTTTAAACTTCTTTGGTTTATCGCAATCCATGAAGAGGAGTTTGAGAGTCTCCACGAGTGAGTTGGCCCTCATAGTCAAAAAGGTCACAGGGCTATAACAATATGAGAAGCGAGAAATAGAGGAGGTCCGTTACTTGCTATGAGTGTGGTGAGCTTAATCATATCGGGCAAATTGCCCCAAGCTAAAAGGAAAGAGCAACCATAAGGAGGAAAATCAGCTTGGAAGAAGCCTCAATGGAACAAATCAAGGTATGATCTTGCCAAGCTAACGAAGGCCGCTCAGGGTTCTTGCCGCTTTTTGGGATCAATCCTTAGCGATGTGGACTCGGGAGCGAGGAGGAGAAGGAGGAGGAGATCCTCAAGACAAGAAGAAGGGAAGGCCAAGGACTTCAAGCGTGCTTCATGGCGAGTCGTGGCGGCGACAATGATGAGTACCTCTCTCCTATGATGTCCTTTACGATAGATGTGAAACTATGTTTGAGTAACTCATGAGTCGGGATAAGGCTTTAGAGTTTATCATAGCCGGGAACAAGGACTTAGAGTCATAATTAGATAGTTTGACTTTAGAACTTACAAATGCTAAGACTCTTGAATATGATGAATGTTCATCACTGCCATGCTCTTTCAGAATTTGCTAAGCGCAATCTTCTCATGATATTGCTTTGCAACAACTTGAAAATGCTAGGGTGAGTTAGTTGAGCTTAAATCTGCTCCATATGAAAAATACTTAGACTCTAGCAAGTTGGTTGATTCTAGAATGGTTGATTCTAGCCTGTGCACTTTCTGCTTAGAACGCGAACATGAAGTCAAAGATATTTTAGAAGCAGTTAGAGCTAAATATGCCAAGCTTAAGGACAATATTGAGTTTTCTACATGTGCTTCATGTCCGACTCTTAAACTTGAAGCTGCTTTATATAAGGAGACATATGCTAGAGCCATTAAGAGTAAAATCTATGAATCATGTGTTAATCTTGAAGAAGAAAATGCTTATCTTAAGAATGCCTTAGAAAAATTCTCTAAAGGTAAGAAACAATTAAACATGATTACGGGCGAGTCTAAAACTCCTTATAAGAAGCAAGGATTAGGATACAACTCTATTCAAAATAATTCTAACCCAAAAGTTACTCAAGTCTTGGAAAATGGGTTAGTTGAATTCAAAACCCAACATGCAAAAACTATTTTTAAATCTGCGGGTTTTGCCCAATCATCTGTTAAGTCAAAGGTGCTTCTCCCGGTGGTATCAAGTACCATTGCACCTATTGCAAAAGGATGGGCATTTGGTTGAATTCTGTTGGCGTAGGTTGAAAAATGATAGGAAAATTTTTGCTAGAATTTTATCTAATCAACCTAGAGCTTTTATGAGACATGGTAACATAGAAAAGAAGAAACCTGGTTTAGGATTTGTGTCACATGCTCATCATCATGCCCCTAGACAGGATAACTATCATGTTAATTTAACAATTGCTCATATGAGAACTTCAAATAGAATCAAGGATAGCACTTACGCTTTGCATACTACTCATGAGACATTTGTCTCGATCTTGAGTTTCTAAGTCTTGTTTAACTAACTTGATGTTGAGACACATCGTTCTTACGTGTCTTGATTTTTAGGATTCTGCGGAAGAGGAAGGACACGTGGTTCGTCGACTCATTGCGGCGCCACATGACCGGAGACTCAAGATGGTTCACCGCCTTCACTTATTTGTCGACGGGTGATGATTTCATCACCTTTGGGGATGATAAACAAGAGGCGGATTGAAGGCGAGATCGATCAGGGTGAACGACAAGTTCATTCTCAAGGACGTCGCCCTTTTGGACAAGCTAAGGTTTAATTTGCTTTCTGTCTCTCAACTTCTTGATGATGTCTATAGGACTATATTTAAGAAAAATACTTGTAAGGTGCTTGATTCAATGGTGTGCTTATTTTTGGGATTACTAGAGTTGCTAAGGTCTTTGGGTGATTTTTACAGATAAACTTCTTTGGTTCTCTCAAATGCTTGAGTTCATCTTCTTCTTGAGTTACGGCTTTGCACCGTCGTTTGGGGCACATTGGTTTTAATCATCTGAGGCGAGTTAGCAACCTTGAGCTCATGAGAGGTTTGCCCAAACTCAAAGCCATCAAGGATGCTGTATTTGCGCCCTGTAGGCATGGCAAGCAAGTTCGCGCCTCACACCCTTCAGTGACTATGGTCATGGTGTGAATGGGACCGTTGCTTCAAATGGATACTTTTGGTCTGCTAGGGTTGGTCGGTTGGTGGAAAATGGTACATTCTTGTCATAGTCGATGATTTTCTAGATACACTTGGGTGTCCTTTCTTGCTTGAAGGATGAAGCTTTTGATCATTATCATGATCTTGTTTTTCGTTTGGCTTACGAACTTAGGGTGCCTTGAGAGCGATCCATGATGACAATGTACGGAGTTCAAGAATGCCTCTTTGCTTCTTTTATCTTTGGCGTGGAATTGAGCATTAGTTCTCTTCTCCACCGTCCCTCAACAAAATGGCGTTGTGGAAAGGAAAAACATGACCCTAGTCGAGATGGCTAGGGCGATACTAGATGAGTATAGCACCTTGAGGAGGTTTTGGGTGAATTGTTGCTCTTGCTTGCCATATTGCAAATTATATCTTTTGAGACCATCTTTGGGCAAGACTTCTTATGAGCTTCAATTTTGTAGAAAACCCTCATCTCGCACTTTGAGTTTTTGGATCCAAGAGTTTTATTCTCAAGATAGGAAACCTAGATAAATTTGAGTCAAGAACTTTTGATGTTTTATTTGTGGGTTATCACGCACATTCGAGGGTTTCGGGTTTTAATCTTGAAACTAACCTTGTTCGGGAGACATGCGATGTCACTTTTGATGAGACTAGCCTCGGAGCTAGATCGGATATTTGGTGTCTGAGGTGTGAGAGTATATATATTTATAGAGGAAGATGATGAAGGACTCGATGATGTTCTTTCACCTCTGCTCTTGGCGCTCCTATTCGGCACAAGAACTTGTTGTGACTACTTCACCTTGAGATGAGGCTCTGCTGCATCTTCATCATCAGCGATACTGCGGAGTCGAAGAGATGCTTTCCTCTCGGGTGCACCACTTCATATTCAAAGCGGCACCCTCGGATCGGATGATAGGTAATCTCCATGGCGAGTCACTCGCTCGGGTATAATGATCCAAACCTCTACTCTCATTACGCTTTTGTTGCTTCTTTTTAACCCGCGATATATCACATGCTTTATCAGTTCTAGCGGGGTTAATGACATGCATGAGGAGTTATAAAATTTTGAGAGGAACAAGGTTTGGAACCTAGTAGAACCTCCTAGTGGCCATAATGTTATAGGAACCTGCTGGGTTTTAAAAAATAAACAAAATGAGGATGGTTATGTGATTAGAAACAAGGCTAGGTTGGTAGCTTAGGGCTTTAGCCAAGTTGAGGTTAGATTTTGATGAGACATTTGCTCCTATTTGCTAGACTAGAAGCCATTCGCATTACCTTGCATTTCTTTGCATCTAGGGGCTTGAGATTATATCGGATGGATGTTAAGAGTGCCTTTTTAAATGGTTTTATAGAGGAGGAAGTGTATGTTAGGCTACCCCCAAGCTTTGAGAATTCTAAGTACCCACATCATGTGTTCAAGCTATCCAAAACCTTATATGGTCTTAAGCAAGCCCCTAGAGCACAGTATGATAGACTTAAGACCTTCTTTCTTAAGAATGATTTTGAGATGGGTAAGGTAGACAAAACTTTGTTCATTCTTAGGCGTGGTAATGACTTTACGCTTGCTTAGATTTACGTTGATGATATTATCTTTGGTGGTTCCTCTCGGGCTCTTGTTTCCAACTTTTACGAGACTATATCTAGGGAATTTGAGATGAGTATGATGGGAGAGCTCAATTACTTTTGGGGCTTCAAATCAAGCAATGCAAGGAAGAGATCTTCATCCATCGGACGAAGTACACTAAGGACACTGCTCAAGCGCCGACATGGGTGATTGCAAGCCGATTGCCACTCCCATGGCGACCATTATTTGGATCGGATGAGGAAGGAGAAGCCGTGGATCAGCAGTCGTGACATGATCGGCTCCCTCCTGTACTGCGGCCTCAAGGCCGGACATCCACTTCACGTGCGCCTCATGCGAGAGTTTGGTGTCTCAGAGCTTCCCATCTCCAAGCCGTTAAGCGCATATTCAAGTATTTACACTCTACCGTCTTGTATGGTATTTGGTATTCCTGTTCTTCGTGTTTGTCCATTCGGGGGTTTTTTTATTCTAATTTTACGGGCTGTCGGCTAGATAGGAAGAGTACCTCAGGCACTTGTCACTTCCTATGCACTTCTCTTGTCTCTTGGTCTTCTAGGAAGCGGTCTTACATTGCACAATCCACTCTTTGAAATTTGAATATCTAGGCTTTGCTAGTTCTTTGTAGTCGATTTTGTGGATGGTAACCACTCTTAAGGACTATGGGTTAAATTTTGCTAGTGTTTCTCTTTTACGTGATAACATACGCCATTAATATTGCTAAGAACCTGTGCAACACTCTAGGACCAAGCACATAGACATTCGCTATCACTTCCTTAGAGACCATGTCGAAAAGGTGATATTGTCTTTGCACTTCATGGAGTCAAGGCTTAGCGGTGATATCCTCACCAAGCCTTTAGACTCAACTAGGTTTGCCACCTTGAGGAAGCGAGCTAGGGTAATTTATCCCTATGGGTTGGTTTGAGGGAGTTCGATCTTTTACGATCTTTCCTTGTTCTTTTACGATCTTTCCTTGTTCTTTTACGAACTTGTTGATCTTTTAAACTTTTTAGGTTTTTATGCTTTTCTTGCATCTCATTGTATCATATTGCATTCATATGAAAAATCCAAAAAGATGCATTGTAATATAAGATTTTCTACTTATCTTTTAAAATTGATGAAGCTTTGCCTATTACCATTTGGAGCTTTAGTATTTCAATTCTTGTTCAATGCCATGTCTAGTTTTTGACTTGCTAGAATTATCATGCTTTCACATATCTGAGATAATTAAGTCTTTCTTTGTATGAGCTAGAACTCTAAAATAACTCGAACTAAAAACTGCAATTTGTGGATGTTTTAGCTAGTTGCGCAATTAGTGTTCCTTCTGTGACATTGGCCCTGTCAGAATTGCTTTGTTAGCTCTTGAATCTAAAATTGATCATTACTTGAGCTTCTTGTGTTCTTGATAATCTAAAACTGCTCTTGTGAAACATGAAAAATCAAATTTCAAGATTGTCTTATGCTTAAATTGTGCCAAACTACTATTACAAAACTGCATGTCAAAGACATGAACTTGGAGATAGTTTGATGATCGAGACGATTTCATGGGGATTGCGTGTCGGAGCGATATAAACCTCAAGATTTGTCATACAGTGAAGCTTAGGATGAGTTTGTGGATGGCTCCTAGTCCGGGATCTTCTTCACTAAGATATACCTTTAATCAACACATTGAAGCTTAGGATGAGTTTGTGGATGGTTCCTAGTCCGGGATCTTGTCACTAAGTTAGACCATTAGTTAACTTCAGTATTCGATGCAAATAAAAAGCATTGAAAAATGGGCGTTTGATAAATTTGAGCAAAATGATTCAATTCGGGATCGATTGTCTCTTAATGTGGTCATTGTTAGCTTTTTAATCTTACTTTGATATTTTGACATGGCGGTTTCATTTTAGGATCCTGTTGATGAACTTGCTAAATTTGAAGCTTTGCTTAAATTGATCAAATCTATTGCTTTATTTGAGCATTGAGCTTAGTTTTGATATATATGTCTTATCATGATCTTGCTAGTATTTATTAGGCTTGATATGTTGTTTGTGCAATATTAGAAATGCTAGCTTGTTCTTTTGGATAATCTCCAAAGCTTCTTGTAATCAAAAAATTGAAAAATACAAAAATGAAGCCACTCCATTGCACTTCATGCATACTCCTTATGCTTTTTCTAGAAGATCCGTTTGTTTTGGGCCTTAGGGGCTCAATTGAGTCAAACTTCTAGAAGATTTAAGCCTCCACTATAAATAGAGAAGGAGGTGGTGCACCTTTCTTCGCCTCTTTTATTGTTTTGAAACCCTAATTTTTGTTATGGAGAGGAGATGTGGAGGTTAGGGTTCTAGAGAGTTTTGATTTGATTTAGTGCTCTTGGATTGAGCATTGTCCTCCATTGGTAGAGTATTTGTAAACCAAAATCATATTAAATCAATCTAAGGAAAGTTTGATCAAAGTTTTGTCTCTTTGCTTTCCTTCTCTCTATTTGATGATTTTGAGTCTTTCTTTGATCCGTGAGTTTTGCTTGATTTATTCACGTGATCTAGCTTCTTGTGACATGTGGGAACATATCTAGGATCATCTTGATCATCAATCACCCATAAGCAAGATTTTGGATCTAGTTTTCGTTTTGACTCGGTTTTGAACCTTCCTCCTCTCAAGCCGAAAAGGATCGTAATTCCTCCAAGAATTTTCATAATCTTCGATTGGAATAGGTTCTGACATCCTAGAGAAGGTGTGTTACGAGTTTCATCGAGTTTGGAGTTGTAGATCAAAAGTTACATGTATTTGCAACCGTTTGTCGGTTGTTTGATCATTCTTGGGCGTGGTCGAGACAGCCAAGGTCACCGATCCACCGCTTGAAGTCACCGTCGAGACCGCCATTGACCTAGCGGCCCGCCAGCCTGACCAGTTTTGTTTAGCTTGTGTTGATTTTCGTTGTTTTGCTTGAGGGTTAAATTGGATTCAATACTATTCTTCCTGCATGCGGTATATTGATCTTCATAGCTTCCATAGCTATTGGAGTAAAATCTTATTGAATCAATTATTTGTGAAAAAGTGGCGTGCTCTATTCACCCCCCTCTAGTCGCCTTTTGGTCCACGAAGCTTATAAATGGTGGTGGAGGAGATGGCGTGGTTAGCTTCGGCTTAAAAGGAAGGAGAAGAATGGGAGAAGAGCACTAGAATTCACGGCCGGCGGGGACAGGCGGTCGAACCGCTGCGTCTATTGTTCTCCTCGTCCGTGTGCAACAGAGAAGACAAGCAGGAAGATGCGGGCGCGACGATGGGACAAGGCGGCGGCGTGGTTAGGAGATCGCGCATGCGGTTGACATGGTCTAAGCGAAACAACTTCGGTCGGGGCGGTGTAGCGCGGCACTTACCGCAGCGTGGATAGGTGGCGGTGCGGTGAGGTGGCGATGGCCGGGTCCACCGGCGGCGACATGTTGTAGTGATGGCGGCGGGCGCCTCTACCTGCAGGTGCGATGGCGGGCAGAAGGTGGACAAAGGGTCTAACATGTGGGTCCCGAGCCCACCAGTCAATGGCAGCAAAGGAAATCAACAAAAAGAAGGCGTAAAACAAAAGAATACATCTTCGCGCTAGGGAGACGGGAAAAATGAAAGGGAAAAGCGGCTTTGGGCAGGATTTGGTGCGTGGGTTGGAAATGGACCAAAATAATGTAGGCCGAGCCAAGGGGAAGGAGCTCGAGGTTGTAGCACAAGCTTAAGCTTAAGGGCCAAAGCTAGCCATGTCAAGAAAAAAAAAAAAAAAAGATAGAAGGACGGTGCCCATAGGCATGTATATGTGATTAGCTATAGGTCAACCCAACAAAATATTCCAATATGCTTTGGGCCCTATTGAAAAGACGGCTCGATGCATTATCCAAATTGATCTCATGCATACTAACCAATGGGCAGTTGCCTTTGGATCGAAAACCATCTACACACATATATATATATACCCTTCAATTAATTTTATTTTAGTCGATCGAAGTCAAAGATGTGTTATGTGTGGTCCTAGCAGCTTATAGATTCCTTGGTACATTGATATTTTAATGCAGAAAACATCCAAAGTAGTATACTTGTAGATTGTTAAAAGTTAGGGTGTACGATCACTAGCTAGATCATACTGGCCTGTTCGAAATACTTTCTTGTTCTTACATGCACTCAGATGTTCTTTCGGCTGGGCTAGCCCGAGACGTAGCCGCTGGTGGCTGCGCCACTGCATGCACCGGGTCCAAACCCGTTAAGGAGCAACATCTATAAAAGGTAGCCACCCCATGCTCAACCAGACCATCCCAAGTCATCACATCTACGAGCAGCTCCAAGCTACACACACATGCTCACTGGCACACTCGCAAGCTTAGTTTTGTTCCATCCTCTCAAAGGCAAACTTGCTTCGACGTCCGTGCACACACACACATTACACGTACGTTAGGCGGCGAATGGACCGCGTGATGGAGCTGGCGTCGGAGCGGGCGGTGGTGGTCTTCACCCTGAGCTCCTGCTGCATGTGCCACACCATGACGCGCCTCTTCTGCGACCTCGGGGTCAATGCGTTGGTGCACGAGCTGGACCAGGACCCTAGGGGCAAGGAGATGGAGAGGAGCTCCTCAAGCTGCTGGGGAGGGCCCGCCCGTGCCGGCGGTGTTCGTCGGCAGGAAGCTCGTCGGCGGAACCAACAAGATCACGTCCCTGCACCTCGGAGGCGAGCTGGTTCCTATGCTGAAGAATGCTGGTGCCCTCTGGCTGTAGAGGAGGAGGCCGGTACACATAAGCTAGAGAGTTAACCTAACTCCGGCCGTCTGTTACCACTTCGGAAAAATAAAATATCCTCCTTTTGATGTGTTTCTGTTCTAACTTCCATCGATGTATGCATGTGTACTCACCCTTCCCCCCATGAGCTATAGCCGATGACTATATGTATTGAGAGTTAATAATCAATTACATGTGCATGCTATATGTACGTACAAATAGTTTGCATATGATCATCCTAGTTATAGTGATGCTTGTTTCTTTGCAAGGTTTGTTGTGTATATGCACATTAACTAATCACGGCAGATCAACGAAGAAATGGTATAATTAATTACAGGAACACGTACTCATATTTATCTAAAAACAACACGTAATAATAAGAGTGTATATACATGCGATGAGACACATTTATCTATTGTGTTTGGGGTCTTGCAAAATAGAAAATTGCACACAGGTTTGATCCGTTTGTGTGCACAGTAAAATATGATGTACTTATTATATCTCGTTTTTACCTTTTTGTTTTTTTTGTAGTAATAATATATTCACCATATTTTTCAAAACGTTGTGCAAAAATAGTCATATTTTTTGAGAAAGGGACGCAGTAAGAAGTGTATAACATTTCCCATTTGCAAGCCCTGTGAAAACTATCTAGCTAGGACTGAACACGCACACCGCAAGTCAGAGTAAGGCCCTATTTAATTTGGAGCACAAGAATTTTACATAAATTAACAGTTCAAAGTGAGCGTAGACCCCCCTCCCCCAGCAAGCCGCAACGCCCAAACCCACAGTTATGGGCTAGAACCCTCAACCCCTATGCACGACGTCACATGGCCAAGGCATTCTACGGCGGGATGTAGAAGTAAAGTCTAACAAGGCATACAGTAAATTTATGATTACAATAAAAGTAGCTTCAACTGGCATTAAATTACAATTAATGTATGTGAAAGTAAATATGATACCCATTTTTTATTGCCACGCATATCGCATCGATTTCTTTCTCTTTTTTTAACATTTTTTAGGAATTACAATGCAAGGAGGGGTAGTTGCATACTTGCGGCGACGCTTGGGTATCTGTTTCTCTCTCTCTCTCTCTCTGGGGTCAATCACAATATTTTGTTGGCCACGAACCCATGGAACCATCCCCCATCCCACCCAAGGACAACACATGGCCAGTATATGAAACTCCAACGAGGAGTCAAGTGAAATCGTTAGTGCAGTAAAAGTAACTACGCATGGGTAGTAATTTGGAATGTATATGGAAGTAAATATTATATCCATTTTTGCCAAGAACTGCCAAGAACCTTCTGCCAAGTCGTTTTAATTTTTTCCAATTTTTTCTCCCAAAAATCACTAGTGGGAAGTTTTATATATTATGGGGATGGGCATGAGTTCGGGTTCTCCACTCTGTTTCTAATTTAGAATCTCTCTTTCGTGGCACTAAAATATGTGATGAAATCATAGGTTCTTTGGCGATCTCCACCATACATTACCGTCATGATAAGCGGTGGTCTTCGCTCCAACCCCCGTTCTGTCGTACCCGTTGTGAGTAAAAAAATAACCGCGTGCATTGTTTCCTTTATGTTGCGACGGGGAATAACTAGGGTTTTTTCGCGGTGCGATCCTCAACCGTGCACGCGTTTTGCGATGATGGGTTAGCATCATTTCTTTTTAGTTCAGTCAGCCACGTGGATGTGTATCCTCATATTGATCTAGTATTTTGGTAGATTCCGCCCAAAAAATTCCCCAATTCCGCTGTCGAGTTCTTCGCGTCGATTCCCCAAAATGAGGGCTCCCCAATGCTAGTGCGTCTAGATCCACTAAATCCTGGCATGGATACAAGCTTTGAAGCAAAAACATGCGTACGTTCTTACATTAAAACTCAGGGTTTTGCTATCTTTTTGCATTGTGGCAGTAAATGAGGACATCCGGTGAGATTTCCTTGAAGGTGAGGAAGAGGAAGATCAGCACCGAGGAAGACAGTCGGTGTTGACGATTTACGTGATCTGATGCATGTGATACATGCAGATTTCGAATCCATACTTTACTAGAAATCAATCGAGGCTATACACACATGGATATATGATAATGCAACTAAGATGGAGAGAGAGAGAGAGATGGATATAAAGGCGATGGGCATGCATGCATGGGATATATTGCGATCGATCGATCTCGGATCGCGGCATCACACATCCACTGTACTATACATTCGCTATCCCGGTGAGGTAATGGTGTTATTGAGCACCTGCAAGAGAAAAGAGACGATGCCTCTAGCTACTTGCATTTGATGACTACTACTACTTTATCTTTTGCATCTGCATCAATGGCTTTATTTTGATAGATTCCAAACCCACAATGGGATGGATAAATGAGATCTACCAAAGGTGTGGCTTATTGGGTGCCACATTGTGATCATGAGCTCAATTCCTATATGCATTGTAGCGAGGGCTCCATCTCCTAATGCAAGTGGAATCACTTTATTTTTATTTTTATTTGCTTTGCCTTTTGTTTTGTTTTGTTTTCTTGTGTTTTCTTGTGGAATCAAATTGATTTTGTACCTGTGCATGCGACGACCAGTGGATCGACGGATATCGATGGTGATGTGGTACATATATTCGTGTCGTGTAACTTGCTGTATGATCAAATTCTACGCGCTTCGACTTTTCGGTGGATATCATTGTCGTTGATCTCTGTGGGTTTTGGGTTTTTGTTTCTTAATATGTGCAAGATAGTACGATGGTATATTATGTACAAATTAATTAAATGTAACTTCTCAGCAAACTAACATATCGGATCACTTAGCCATGTAGGGAAGAACATGCATGCAAGACGTACGTTAAATTAAAGACTGAAACTGGTCAAAAAATTTAAAGTTTCTTTATGAAAAAAATTAAGGGCGAAATTTCATTTACCAGATAAAATTCTACCAATTTATATACCAAGTTACCAGGTGTACAATCAATCCACATATTCTTTAAGATCGTCCCAAGTTGAATTATCTCAACCTGCATGCATCGATCTAAAGCTGCTAAACCGTATGTAGTAGTACTTCCGCTTTAATGGAGTGGGTGCAAAACTAAGTGGCGATGACACATAATCGATATTTTGTGGGAAAGACTTGCCCTTAATTAGGTTATGCATGGTTCTATTAAGTTTGGAACAAGCACAAGATGCAATTCCCCGTGTGATAAAAAAACATCAGACATTCCATATTTGGATCAAACTGCACATTCCGTTACTTTGCGTATAATAATCTCTATACGTACATTTCCTCAGACATTAATTACTTCACATTTTATTTGAAAATATTGGAAACTAAGTACTTTGTTGGTAGTTACTTTTGCCGATCGAAAGGCAGGTGGCGTTTTCCATTTATTTTTGAGAATCATTGTTTATATATCAACTTCTTATCAGAAAATTCAGCATTGTTGTGTCACTGATATGCCAGTCGATCGGGCCACGTTCAGTATGTTTTAGCAGCAAACAGGTTTTGCATGTTCACATTTACAGTAAGTTCCTTCTCAAAATTAAGTTGTTCTCTGTGTAACTATATATTACAGAGGCTATGCCCTTAATTAATTTCTTCATTTCTGTATACACCTTACCGCTTATAAGCTAATACTTCAAATATTTGTAAATTGAAATTAATTCATGCATGTATAAGACCATTGACATACATCAGCGTCCAATGCTGTCGTGTATGTGGCCTGGTCCTGAAAAGAAATAGCGGATTCAAACCTTATCAAAAACATGATGATCTTTCAAGCTTTCGAGGATTCTATATTTTGCAGTGGTTGGCATCCAAAAATATCCCAATATTCCCCATATATCTTGCTATCCCCATTTAAAGTTGTTTTGAACGTTATCCAGTATGCTTGCATGTCTGCTAGCTGCTTTAATTAATTTATCAAATTAAGGGACATGGACACATGCATATATTATGATGCTGTTTCCTACAGTACATGTATATAATTTTTTTTGTAGAGAAAGTTTATATATAAGCGGTCATGTTTAATTGGAGAATAGTTCATCCGATAACCCGGTTTTTGCATATGGAAAAAATAAGACACATATATGCATGAACTTTTGTGGTATAGGCCAAGCTATGAATAGCCTAGTAGTGATTGTTATGGTAGATGACATTTCCTTTAAATTCTAGTATTAATGCAAATGCTAGCTAGATATATAGTATGTCAATAAACGAAATTTTGCGTTGGATTCATTTTAACAATCAGAAGGGCCCTGAATTTCAATTAGTTCTAATACCAAAATAAAATCAATGCTATGCACTGATCCTCACGATTAGTAAAGAAAATATCCACAGTTCGGAACAAAAATTGTCATATATACTCTAATCGATATAATTTTCCTTCTTTATGAATTTTTTTGTTATATAGACTTACAATATATATTTTCCTATAAAATACATGCATGTGCTATCAAAATCTGGCGAATCGTACGTGATTCTACTATCCGATCCAACCATGTATCGTACATAAATAATAGTACGTATATAATAGTGGTGGCTCCGTACGTGAGCGGTCCAACGTGGATGTGTAACAGATCAACATGCAGTACTACTTGCTGTAAGTAGTACGTGTCTTAAGTAACGTAAAGCACAAACACACAAAGACAAATGACGAGTCACGTCAATTGGCATATATGCAAAATTGGATTGTTCCTGCATGCACACAGTAGTACTGCTCTCCTCTTCCTCCGTCGAATGAATGAACGCTATAAAAGGGCCTAACACCCCGCACTCACAAATTAATTTACCACACACAACCAACCAGTACAATCACCTACTAAATCCAGCGTGCAAGAAAGAAATACTAAGCAACACACTAGCTAGCTAGCTAGCTCGACCCAACGGCGGTGGCGATGGAGAGTGTGACGAGGCTGTCGTCGGAGAAGGCGGTGGTGATCTTCACGGAGAGCACGTGCCCTATGTGCCACACGGTGGCGAGCCTCTTCTCCGACCTCGGCGTGAGCGCGGCGGTGCACGAGCTGGACAAGGACCCCCGCGGCCGCGAGATGGAGCGGGACCTCGCCCGCCGCCTCGGCCGCGCGCCGCCCGTCCCCGCCGTTTTCATCGGCGGCAAGCTCGTCGGCTCCACCGACAGGGTCATGTCGCTGCACCTCGGCGGCAAGCTCGTGCCCATGCTCAAGGGCGCAGGGCCATATGGCTCTGAGATACTAATTATTTGCACTACTTAATTTGCATGCATGCACATGCATATATGCGCGTAAAAAGAATCGTATACGCTGTGCTACAGTGAGTGTGGAGTAGTACATCAATGAAAAAAAAGGATGATATAGACTTATGGGAGGTCCTCGGTGATAAGTGGCTCGATCGGTCGAGTCCTCACGTGAGAATATATAGTTCCCAACGAGCACGAGAGATTTGGTTTTGCCATCGGTGACAAGGGTAAGGAAGGACAAACTCATATATCTTTAGATGTAAAAATGGGCTTTTATTTCCCCCTCCCAACTCTTTTCAATGAGACATGTGTTAAGCACTTAATTTTGTGATCATTTATGCTTGATCCCCATTGAGACAATGTATATACATATTTATCTTCTTCTTTTTGAACGAACGATAGAGACGTCTTATGCTCGATTCTCAAACAGATGTCGTTCTAGAAAACGTACGTGCATGCGGTCAGTATTTAAAAACTTGAGCGGTTAGCTAATCGATCGTCACGTTTAAAAAGGAACTCTAATTAACATCAGCAGTAAGACTATACTTGACAGCATGAATCAAGGTACGTAGAACTTGAAAGGACATGCATATATATATGACCTTCTCTAGCTATATAATTAAAGCAGGTGCAACCGTGCAAGGACGTACGAGATCAGATGAGTAAAATTAAGTTGAGTATCTCTTAGGTTTCTTTCTAATGATGTTGGTGGCGTTTCAGTGGTTGATATAAAATCACTCCTTTAATGCAATGTTTCATATAATCAAGACTTATAGACCACAGTTTCTAATTTTTCATTAACCTTCCATATCTAGATTTAAGAATAGTACTGTGCTACATTAATTCTGATTCCATGATCTCTCCCCCTCTCTCTGGCCATTTCCCTGACGTTCTACTTACATGCAAGCTTTCATTTGGGGCACTTCGATCTGTAACGATTATACATGTGTGTGTGTGAGAGAGAGAGAGAGAGAGTTCCAAAATAATGAATCCTATGGCCCAAATGATTGGGTTAAAAGGCCCAGTTTGGCCCAACAGCCCTATGCTTCCGCCTTGTTTTATTTTTATTTTAGTGAATAAAATAACTAACAAAAAGTATTTTGGAGGAACAAGATGGTTTTTGGGTTGCAAGGAAGACACACGCACAAACACCACCACTCACACACACCACACACAAACACGAGTGTATCCTTGGCGGTACCTAGAATGACGGAGGTTAGGGTAAATCTCGACCTCACAAACATCCGGATTTAATTTTGATGGATAGAATCATACACCCACAACTCTACCAGGTTCAATATGAAAGGCAAAAGTGTTATTGTTTGTTAAATAAGCCGTCTTTTCAGTAGGCACAATGTTGAATATATGAGTATTTTTTGAATTACTTTAATCCAGAAATATACTAGATGAATCATGGACAATATTGTAGTCTTTTTCATAAAGCAAGTAATCATGAACACCATAGTCATACGAATTTCCAGAAGAACAGAAACTAGCATTCATATCTCAGTTTTCAAGACAACAACAGATAATAAAGCTAAACAAACAACAAGTGCGAGAAAGATATACCCAGAACCAGTAGACGGAACAGCAGCACAAAAGTGTTGGTGAGGTCGTTCGTCATGGCGTAGTGGGAGTAGTCGCGCAGTTGATGTAGATGTAGTAGATGATCGAATGAAAACGAAGCAGTGAGTAGTCGCGCGAACACTCCCCAAAAAGCTTATTCGTCCTTGCTCATGCAAGCCTTCAAGGATGAGAGTTCAGGAGGCCTGCTCTCCCGGTTCAACCTTACACGCGCCTCACCGGGTGTGATAACGCATGTTATCACGGACATAAAAATTCGAGACGGTTCAAAAACAAATGCGTGATGAGCTTTACGTAGTAGTGGCCAATCATACTTCACGGATCTCCGATCACATAGGATGGGTTACCACTATAGTATAACTCACGTGGGTCTCAAACCCATCTCCTCGATGCATTGTCTATCACATTCGTGATAAACCCTTTGTGAAGGGATGCAGCCGATTCTTATTTGTTTGGGTATAATCCAAAGCTATTACTCGGAGTTTCTCATTTTCATAACAAACTTGATCTCCTCTTCACATGTCTTGATGCCTTCATATTATCCTTAGAATGTTTCACCTTGACAATCACGATCGATTGTCACAGTTCATCGAGAATAAGTGATGCAGGTTTTCAACCACAAGCAAATCCATCAAGAGCCACGAAGCCATTCGGCTTCAAAAGTGGTAGTATCTAATGTTGTGAGTTCTTCTTCCATTGTTGACCTCGTTAAGATGGTCTGCTTGCAAGACTTCCATGAAACAGCACCACCTCCAAGTGTGAAGACATATCCACTTGTGGTCTTAATCTCATCAGCATCAGATATCCAGTTTGAATCGCTATAACCCTCCGATACCACAGGATACGGTATAGTGAATGCCATAACTCATAGTACCCTTTAGATAGCGCATTACCCTCTCAAGAGCATGCCAATGATCATCTCCCGGATTCGAAACAAAACGGCTTAGTTTGCTCACAACAAACGAGATGTCAGGCCTGGTACCGCTAGCTAAATACATGAGTGAACCAATTATCTGAGAATATATCAATTGGTCTCTAGCTATTCTCTGATTCTTCCTAAGCAATACGCTAGGATCATAAGATGTTGGAGAAGATTTACAGTTGTTATAACCAAAACGACTCAGAACCTTTTCCACATAATGGGTTTGCAACAATGTAATCCCACCATCATCACCTCTCAACAGCTTGATGTTCAAGATAACATCAGCTACTCCTAGATCTTTCATCTCAAAATTCTGAGACAAGAAATCCATGACCTCCTTAATCACATTAAGGCTGGTCCCAAAGATCAGTATGTCATCAACATACAGACATAGAATGACTCTCTCGCCCCCACCATGGCGATAATACACACATCTGTCAGCTTCATTCACAATAAAACCTGTAGATGTTAAAATTCTGTCGAACTTTTCATGTCACTGCTTAGGTGCTTGTTTAAGACCATACAAAGATTTCAACAACTTACACACCTTTCCTTCTTGACCATTTACTACAAATCCGTATGGTTGTTCCATGTAGATTTCCTCGTCCAACTCTCCATTTAGGAAAGCCGTCTTAACGCCCATCTGATGGACAAGAAGACCGTGTGAGGCAGCCAGAGATAGTAGTACTCGAATAGTGGTCAATTTAGTCACAGGTGAATAAGTATCAAAGAAATCTTCGCCTTCCTTTTGGGTATAACCCTTGGCCAAGGCGTGCCTTGTACTTCTCGATAGTACCATCGGGCTTAAGCTTCTTTTGAACACCCACTTACATCCTCTGGGTTTACAACCATAAGGACTCTCAGTGATCTCCCAAGTTCCATTAGAGATAATGGAATCCATTTCACTAAGTACTGCTTCCTTCCAGTATTCCGCATCTGGAGAAGCATATACTTCAGAAATGGTACTTGGAATATCATCCACAAGGTACATAATGAAATCAAGACCTAAAGACTTTGTAGTCCTTTGTATTTTACTCTTCCTCAGAGTTTCATTGTCTCCTTCCTCGGGAATTTGCTCAAAATATTCCATTGGAATTGCAGGTTCAGGAGTTGTATCAGGCTCCTAACTCGATGAACTAGGCATATCTTTCATCGGAAAAACATCCTCAAAGAATGTAGCATCTCTGGACTCCATAATTGTACTGACATGCACGTCAGGTACTCCAGATTTCACCACTAGAAATCTATATCCAATACTATGATGAGAATAGCCTAGAAAGACGCAATCCACAGTTTTTGGTCCAAGCTTACGCTTTTTGGAAATTGGCACATTGACTTTCGTCAAACAACCCCAAGTGCGCAAGTATGAAAGTGGTAATCTTTTCTTCTTCCATTGTTCATATGGGGTTATCTATTTATTCTTTGTGGGAACCCTATTTAGGACATGACATGAAGTCAATATAGCCTCCCCCACCATGCTTTGGAAAGACTCGTTGTGTCTAACATGGCGTTAACCAAATCAGTTAGAGTGTGATTCTTTCTTTCAACAACCCCGTTTGACTGGGGTGAATAGGGAGGCGTCCTCTCATGGATTATACTATGTTACTCACAGAATAAATTGAACTTATTAGAAAAGTACTCGCCTCCACGATCAGACCTAACTCTTTTGATTTTCCTTTCAAGTTGGTTCTCAGCTTCTGCCTTATAGATTTTAAAGTAGTGAAGAGCTTCATATTTAGCTTTCAAAAGATACACATAGCAGAACCTAGTGGAATCATCAATCAAAGTCATGAAATATCTATTACCACCTTTTGTCAACACACCATTTATCTCACACAGATCTGAATGTATGAGTTCTAATGGTGCCAAGTTTCTTACCTCTGTAGCCTTATGAGGCTTACGAGGCTGCTTTGATTGCACACAAACTTGACATTTAGAACCTTTGGCAAGGGTGAATTTCGAGATTAACTCTAAACTGGCTAACCGCGTCATGCAACCAAAATTTATGTGACAAAGTCGTGAATGCCAAATAGTAGTCTCATTACCACTACAAACATGGTTCACAATATTATTACACAAATCTGAAAGAGATAGGTGGAACAAGCATCCGCACACATAGCCTTTACCAACAAATTGTCCACACTTGGACACTACAAACTTATTGGACTCAAATATCAGTCTAAAGCCATCTCTACATAGAAGAGATCCGCTGACGAGATTCTTATTGATAGATGGCACATGATGCACGTTCTTCAGTTGCACAATCTTTCTCGAAGTAAACTTCAGATCGACCGTACCAACACTATAAACAGTGACATGTGGTCCTTTTCCATTAGAACGGTTGAATCCCGAGTGACCTGGTAAGAAGAGAACAATGAAATATCAGCACACACATGTATATTAGCATCAGTGTCTATCCACCAATCGGTAGAATGACATACGGAAAGAACAGTAGGTAAATTACCATACCCTGAAGTTCCCGTCTCAGTGATACCAACAACAACATTAGCAGACTTAGAATTCTGCCCTTGCTAATATTTTCCACCCTTGCGTTGGCTACAATCCTTGGCCCAATGACCAGGTTCGCCACACACAAAATAAAGACCATCCTTTGTATTCTTCTTCTTCTTCTTCTTGAAACTAGTTGTTTGTGCAGTCTTGTTCTTGCATTTGAACTTTTGAGCTTAGCCATTCTTTTTCTGCACCACATTAGCACTAGAATGTCCCTCATAACCTCTAGTGTGTGTATCTTTTGCTCTCGCCTTCTCTTCAACATCAAGAGATCTAATGAGATTTTCAATATAAAACTCTTGTCTCTTGTGTTTCAAAGAAGTAGCAAAATTCCTCCAACGAGGAAGCTTGGCAATAATGCCTCCGCGACAAACTTGTTCGATAACACACTTGTAGTGCTCAAGTTACGTGGTCATGGATTGTATCTCATGAGCTGTTCAACTCTGAGCGGCCATCGGCCATTCTATAGTCATGGTATTACTCCATGAGATACAATTAAATGCGCATCAAACCCCAAACTTGGCCTCGAGTGCATCACATATCTCTTTCCAGTTTTAATCACCATGTATGCATCGATTAACTTTTCACCAAGAACACTAACCACGGCACCTTTAAAAGGTTACGTGACCTCGAATGCTTGCTCTGTTCGGAGTAAGTGTTCCTTCAGTTTGCCATTTGCCACATGGAAAGCGTTCATAGCGATTAGCCAAAGCACCATCTTGGTGCGCCACCTCTTATAATTCGCACCATCAAACTCGGAGGGTTTGAGTGCGAAGACAAAACCGATTGACAAAAATGCCTAAAATAAGGTTTTGGATTGTTGAATATATGAGCATTTTTGAATTACTTTAATCCGAAATATTCTAGATGAATCATGGACAATATTGTAGCCTTTTTCATAGAAAGTAATCATGAACACCATAGTCATATGAATTTCGAGAATAACGAAACTAGCATTCCTATCTCGGTGTTCAAGACAAAAGCAGATAATAAAGCTAAACAAACAACAAGTTGTGAGAAAGATAAACCAAGAACCGATGAGCGGAACAACAAAAGTGAGAAAGATATACCAAGAACGATGAAGCAGGGAAGTGCGAAGTGTTGGTGAGGTCACAATTCGTCATGGCGTAGTGGCGATGGTCGCGCGATTGATGTAGATGTAGCGAGAGGATCGAATGAAAGCGAAGCGACAAGCGATCGTGAGCGCTCCCCAAAACCTTATTCGTCCTCGCTCGTGCGGGCGGAGGAAGCGATCGCCATTGATTTTCCATTACTCACTAGTAAGCGAACCGTTACTACCGACCATTTGTTAATGCCATTAAAGCGAGTCGGTGCATTTGATTTTGAATAGATAAAAAAAAGCGCCGCGCCGATGTGCTGCGTGCTGCGGCACGGCACCGCTTCGGCTCGGCTCGGCTCGGCTCGGCGAGTGGCCAGCAGCGTGTGTTGGCTTTCTCCAATTTCACAAAGGGGTTCTGCGTTCTACCTTATAAAGTGATGTAACTCTCTTTCAACTCTCCATGTGAGACTAAGCAATTTTAGCATATGCACAAACCTTTGAAATTTTTCAAAATTTAATTAGAATTAAAACTAAATCCAACTCGTATTAATTCCAACACACAACAGAAGATAGCCAAACAAGGGCACGCATAATCCAATCGAGAACTCAAGATCAGTTGTTCTCAATCTCGTGTAGCCACTAACCATTAGCTGAAACCCATACTGTAAGCTATCAAAGAGAAATGTATTGTAAAGATTCCATGGAAAATTGGCAACAAAAAAGGGAAATATTTCCAGTTGCAAACCATATGCCACTGCCTATCTGTCGGCGTCCATGCATCATGCATGGACAATGTGGCTAGGGGCGGAGCTGGCTACATGCCAAGCATCGAGCCGGCCGGCTTATTTGGCCCAGCTTCGCCCCCGCATCTGGCTGAAGCGGAACCTTCTATCCAAGCGTATATATATATATGAAGTGGTCCAAGGATGCCAAAAATTAACAAGTGAGGTCGCGTGCAGCTAGCTAGTATTATTTGTTCCCAAGTAACATGCAACCAAGCAACCAACTGCCTAAACTTGGAGACCATGTGAGAGTTGGTACTTACTTTAATTTGGAATATATATATATATATATATATATATATATATTGCTAATAGGTAATTGAATGCTAATGTGCTAATATCAATTTTGACCGTTGGATCACGAAGGGTGTTTAATGCAGGACATTGGAGGTGGAAGCATGCATGCTATTTAATGAAGACACATTGGAGGTGGTAATTAAATGGTTTGAAGGTGAAGCGTATTAATCTTGAATGTTGATTTAGATCCAACGATCAACATGAGAGAGAGAGAGAGACTTCAAATGAGAGCAATAATTCATTGCTGGCCACCATGCGTTGCCATGCCCAGATGAGCCAACATACACCTGAATTTGGAGCCCTACACACGTCAATGCATCGACCTACCGGGTGGCTCATCCGAACCGTCCGATGTTTGATTGACGGTTGAGGTGGATGGGTACAGCACAGCATCGCTGCCACCAGATAACGTGTGTCCTTGGCTACAGTGCTAGTCGTGTTTGGCGGCTCTTGCCCATGCATGCTGTCATTGTGGCTTATATGGCATCCTCTGTCACCACATGATGTAGTAATTCTATGTGACACAGCTTCAATGCAATCGGTTGTCTATTTTATTGCAAGATATGAAATTATATCCGAGTACTCTCCGGTCATGAAAGGTATACTTTATCGTCTCACCTGGAGGTTGTATACTTTTCCTTGTAAGAGCTAACTAATTAAGAACTTAAAAGAAAAACCAGGTGAAACATGACAAATTGAATAGATGATTAATATATACGAATCTATATAACAAGCACATATAAGCAATTATATGAGGTCTTTTGGGTCCACGTCCACTCACTCGCCTAACATTCAGGTTGGTAGTTAGATCAAAAGACAAAAGATTAGTTAACTTTGCAAGTACATCTTGTACTACTTGTAATTACTAATGTGCATAATTTTATAGACAAACATCCTTGTAACTAACATGTAAGTTTTTCTTCGAGGAACATCTAATATTCTTGTTTAGCGTTCTCTTACGCTAGTTTATCGAAAATCTCAATTAATTTCTAGCCACTTACTATTAATCAAGCCAAACTATTCTAACTAGACGGAATAGCCAAGCTATTCTAACTAGACTGAATGTTTTATGTTGTTTTTTGCAAAACTTCAATACAATTTAACATAAACCCAGTTGTTCCTCTCATACCTCTCCTCGAAGTCTCCAATGCTAAACTTATACTCAGTACTATATTCTAGTATAAAGCAATACTACACTTTATCTCAAGGTAAGGATAATGAACAATGCTCATATCTGTGTTAATTGTAGTACACGAGTGTCTGCAAAGCTATCACAATCAGTAACCAAAGAGGTTTCTCAGCAAAAAAAAAAAAACGAGTTTGCAGTAGTAGGATTTGCACAGAAGATCCTGGGTGCGCATATGGGTTAGTACAGCTCCATGACTGGATGCATGGTCAGATAGGATTGAATGCGGCTGTCAGCTGCATGCGGCTCTCGCGACACTCCAACAGATCCTCACGGCAAACGCCGCCCCATCTTGTCTTCACGAAAACGAGGATAGATAGCGATATGTAAGAACAGAGAAGTATCATCTATAAAAATTTAGAATTAAAATGTTTGACTAAGGAAATACTAGTATACTGAATGTAATGACATGAACCTTCGAGTAGTGCCAAGAAAGGCATGGCCCAGTGAACAAGAAGTTGCTAGTTTATGGAAGAAGCAATTGTCAGATATGTGAGAGAGAACGGCTATACAAATCTGGGTTTAACATGTTGTCGTAACAAAGAGGGTTAAACAGTAGAAAATAACCCCAGTAGCTGTGAGAGGACCAGGGGAACCAGATGTCAAGAGAAATAAAATATGTATTGGTTATCCCAAAAAGTGCGCCGATTACATGGGAGAGGGCTATTGGGGCTATTTATATAGCCAGAGCGAGGTAGTCGAAGTTACAAATCTACCTATAGAGACCATGTGCTTATAGGGGCCGTGGGGTTTTCACTACTCTATCGTAGCCCTTTCACGATGGACCTCCTTTGTCTTGGCTTATCCAATTTGGTACACTCGGCCCACTTTGTCGTTTCCTCGCCCATGCCGTGTGGGGTGCCTCCGTCTTAGGGGCCTATACACCCTTGCGCCCCTGGTGACCTGCGGGTCTCCTTGCTTCTAGACCTGCGGTGCTTGGTAGCTCTTCGGTGGCCTCCGGGGGGACCTTCGGCATCCTCCCGGCCCGGAGGTATCCCGGGTGCCCTACGGGGGCTCCGTGGGGTCCTTCGGGGTCCTCCTAGAAGTATCGGTACCCTCGGGGCTCCTGGCGACCTTTGGGTGCCCCGGGGCCACGACCCTCGGAGAGGCCTTGTGGTATTCGGCGGATCGTGGGGGCGGTGGGCGCCACTACGACAAACCCCTCGCGGTCGAGGTCCTACTTTATCATGGCTGAAATAGCGTCTTTTCCCCGAAGGGTCTAGGCACACCGTCACCTTTGGTCTGGCAAAGTGTGGTACGTGCGGGCCTCTCGAGGTGCATGGGCTGCTCCTGTTGATATAATGGCGCGTTGGGTGCCGCGCATTGTGGCGCTCCTTCAAACCGTGTGGCCCCCGTTGGTCGATGTGTGCCAACATGCCGGAGGTTGGCATTAATGGCGCTCCTTAGGAATCGCGCAGTTGGCGTTGGTTGTCGTGCACCATAGCCGGTGGTTGTCGATAATGGAGATTCTTTGAACACTGTACCGTTGAGGCTAGTCCATGCGCATGACATGTGTCACGCGGTGGGTGGTTCATGTCTCTTCATCTTTCTTGCGCTTGAAATCTGTTGTGGTCCTAGTGCGTTATAAAAGGGGGAGGTTAAACCCTCATAGTCCTTTCCTTATGCTTCCAAACCCAGTTTCTCTTTTGTGACTTGAAGGTGACTTGAGACTACGATTATACATGTTTTGGAGCTTGACCATGAGGCGCACGAGGAGGGGACCATGGTCTACACGGCAACCATGGGAGGTCTACTGACGTGGAGGCGAGTTCTCACGAGGACAAGGAAACTTGAGAGCCTTGCGAAGGTGCGAGCTCCTAGGGCAAAGGCGTTCTTGGCACCTCAGTAGGACGAGATCGTGGTCTTCATCACCTTCTTGACGTTGGCCTTGGATCTCGTGTGTGGAATGGTCTCTTAGGTACTCAGACTTTATGGGGTGGACTTGGCGCGGTGACGTCCAACTCAGCGTGAAAGTGGCGGTCTTGAATGGATCATGCGATCCATGAGGATGGCGGCGGCGCTGTTCACCTACCGGCATGGCGAACAACTTGTCGATCGAAGAAGAGGAAGAGCACGAGCAAGACAACGATCTTGATGATGTCAACTTCGGTGAAGGCCCGGTGCGGATGTGCGTGCCGCTATGGCCGCATGGAATTGGTGGGAAGCATTTGGACCAAGAGGTGGTTATACCGCTCTTCCCTAATGGGAGGCGGCCTCCACTCCGGTGAGGTGATGTGGCTTACCACCACCACAGATATCATGCTCATGTCGTGGAGGAGGCCCTCCTTCACTTGTTGTTGAGCAATGAGGAGGCTCTCCACGGGACCTCGTGGAGGAGTTCTGCGCCGGAGTTTGGCCCTTGTTGCGAGGCTAGAGCATGAAGCTTGGGGGCCCAAAGGCGGGCTCCTACCATTACTACTATGGTGATTGCGAAGGTTTTGTTCTTTGGCCTCTCATATTTTTTGCATATGTATGACCAGTCCGTTGGTACCATGGCGATTGCGCTTCATCGCCCGAGCCGCTCACGCAGGAGCGCTCTTGGGACCCTCTTTAAAGTTTGGTTGTGCGTGAGCCCCTTTGGCCCAGGCGTTAGCGGACCGTCGTCCAACTTGTGGGCGCATGGACCCGGGCGAGGGAAGAGAGCGGGCCTAGGTGCAGGGAGTTGGATGTCCGGACCGATCGTTCTGCGAGGCCCCGAGGTTCATCGGGTCCGATGGCGCGAGGAGGCGAGAATGGAAGGGTTGTCTAGAGAGTGGCCAGCGAAACTCTAGGCGGGCGGTGCGTGGCGATCGAGTAGTCTATCCTCGGCAGGCGTGGTGCTTCCCAGCGGCGGCCCCGTGTATTA